>JANVCQ010543105.1:0-17387 GCA_025531925.1 Erythroxylum plowmanianum | reverse complement strand
ACACTAAGATGCATTCAACAAAGTTTTAAGAAATGGAGTTCATTGATTAAAACCTTGGACTTAAAGAGTTCTTTAAGATTTATCATTTGGAAACTTAGTGATTTTCACTCCCACAAAGATTTATTTTGAACTATGATAGCCAAAGCTCATTTTTTCAAGAGGATTTTATTACATTTGACCATTGTTTTAACTTTCAATTTCTTATTCCCAAAAATCCAAAAATACTTTTTACATACTTCTCTTTTATTTAGTTCAATTTTGTTAGTTTCTTCAAAGAACCAAAACCCCCTCCTAACAAATTTAGTTTGCATTTCATGACATTTAGGCTAGCTTAGATCCATTCCATTAGGTTCCAATTAAGTGAGACAACCCGAGGTTGCACTCTATATTGCAATCCTTGGAATTCAATTTTTGATTCGACCTACGAGGGTAAAACCGAAAGATGAAACGGATCACCATTTTTGAATGACTATTAGTTTTTATGCTTGGTATTACATTGAGTGTTACTTTTGTTTCATTATCTTTGATGGCTTTTATAGTATACTATCCAAATATAGCTCACCTTGACCTTTACCCACATTATAACTATAGAAAAGTCCTTTGATTCATGTTGATGCATGTGAATCTTAGTGTTGGAGAAATGAAATGATTAGCAAAGTTGTGGAATGTCAAGATCATGAATGGTATTTGAACATACTTGTGAATTTATCTTATTTAAGCACATTTTGTCAAGTCCACCTCTAGATTGCTCAGTTTTCAAAGGTGATGATTAATCATGAGTAGAAACATTGAATCTTGATTTTTTACTATAGTTTTTGAAAGTTATTCATCTTTTTTTATGATTATATATTCTTGGGAAATGAGTAAATGTTTTGGGTTTGTGACTTTATTTTTGATGTTTTTCCTGAGAATGATCAAAATCTAAGTATGGGAGAAATTGATATGTGCTTAATTAATTATGCATTTATTCCATAACACTTAGTGTTTAATGATATGAAATGCTTAAGACATTCTCGTTAGTTCCTATTTGGTTTAAGCTACAATTTGGAAGTGAAAGAGCTAAAGTGAGTTGAAAGCACTATATTTGAGTTGTCTTCTTGAGATTCACACTCACTTATCTTCATATCGCAAGAAGGGGAAGGATTAGAGCAAAAGGAGACATAAAAATGCATAAAATGAAGAGTATATGTTGAAATCATCAAGAATGAAGAGTGTTGGAAATGACTCACGGCCATGACATAAAAGTCATAGGCATGAGCATGTTAGTCAGGTCCATGACTTATTTTTCATGGATGTGAAACTTCATGCATGCCTATGATTGTTTTTTCATAGGCTTGACACCACCATGCATGCCTATTAATCATATGCATACCTATGACATCACAAAGCACACCCGTGAAATGTTGCCAGCTCACCCAAAAACCTGGTTTTGAAGGCAGAATTGTTATGAAAAGTTAGAGGAAGTGTTTTGGGGCTTCATGAGAAGAATGAGGAAGAGGGCTAGACATTATTGAAGAACCATAGAGAAGATGGAGAGCTAAGCTTCCTGATATCAGTTCGAAGGTGATATCGACACTGAAGATGTAATAACCCAGACCACTCGCTTACAGATATTGTCCGTTTTAGGC
The DNA here is from genome assembly GCA_025531925.1 of Erythroxylum plowmanianum. NCBI lineage: Eukaryota > Viridiplantae > Streptophyta > Magnoliopsida > Malpighiales > Erythroxylaceae > Erythroxylum > Erythroxylum plowmanianum. The sequence goes on along the minus strand of JANVCQ010543105.1, from coordinate 15,759 downwards.
CTAGCCTGCACGGTTTTGCTTTTCCAAAGAACTTCCCAAGAGGTCACCCATCCTGGTACTGCTCTGGCCCTATCACGTTTAACTTCAAAGTTCTGATGGGATCTGGTGCATTAGGCCATAGAAAACACGTCTGCAAGGGGAAGGTATCCACACCCTTATAAAGGGTGCTTCGTTCTCCTCCCTAACTGATGTGGGAGAGCTACAATCCGCCTCCCTCCCCCCTAGGAGGCCCAGCGTCCTCGTTGGCACAACGGTCTGAGTACTGGCTCTGATACCAATTGTAATAGCCCAGACCACCAGCTTGCAGATATTGTCCGCTTTGGGCCTAGCCCGCACGGTTTTGTTTTTCCACAGAACTTCCCAGAAGGTCACCCATCCTGGTATTGCTCTGGCCCTAGCACATTTAACTTCAGAGTTCTGATGGGATCCGGTACATTAGGCTATAGAAAATGCGTCTGCAAGGGGAAGGTATCCACACCCTTATAAAGGGTGCTTCGTTATCCTCCCCAACCGATGTAGGAGAGCTACAATCCGCCTCCCTCATTCGTAGCTCACCCCCATCGTAGGATATGTACCGGAATGACCTGCGGGCGTCCCAGTGCGTACCCTGCGGTAAGGGGGCGCTACAGAAGAACCTAGTTAAGCATTTCTTTTAGTATTTTTGTTGTTATTTCTCTCTTTAGGGATTGATTATGTTATCTTATGCTTATGGATTTTGGTTTTCATGTATGAATGATCTTTATTCTCGTTATTGCTAGATTGTTTATATATGAACCCATTATTAGAATCTTGAACACAATTCGTCATTGTTGTGTTTGGATATTGCTAGAATCTTCAATATAATTTGTAATTGTTATGTTGAGATTCATTTGTAGCAATTAATGGTTTCAGATCATTAAAGATAGAATCCATAATTTTTATGTTTCCGATTGGTTTTGAATGATTAGAGATAGCATATCCTAGGTTAAATGACCCAAGCTTTTATGGTTATTACCTTGATTAATTTTTTTTCCTAATTTCTAATATAGCTATCCAATTAAATCTAGAGATCACATCCGAAGTTATTTAATAACTAGGTTTAATTAACGAGCATCTCTTAATTAAACACGACTTAAGGGGGAACTGGGGTTAATGGAACTTATCGTTAACCTACGATTAATAGTTTCTAGGAGGGTATGAGAATAATAATTCAATAAAGCATGTTTAATTAAATATAAGTTGAGATAGAATTGATGACCATGTCCTTAACGATTTCATCACTTTTACCATTTTTGAATGTTTTTTTTAATTTGTTTTATTTAGTTTAGTTTCATTTTATTTTCTTATTTGAAAACAAACAAACCTCCTAAAATGAAACACCAATTCTTTTTCTAAGATAAGCTAACTGAACACTTTCTGTGAATGGAACTAGACTCACCACTGCTATAGCTGTAGGTCTAGATGTTTTAAGTAGTGTTATTCGTAAGGAGAATAGAGCCATCATCCTACCTTCTTGCAAGAAACCACCAACCATTAAGCTCAAAACATGAACAACACATTTAAGGTATACATTTCTAGGTAAGGATCAAACACTACCAATAATTATTTCAAATTAGTTGGATAAGGAATAGGAAAAGAAAGTGGTTGAGAGTTTAAAAGGAAGAGCGAGAGCTAATGGGTGGTAAATATCAAACATCATAGGGTTAAGTCCCAACATTATTATGCATAGAATAAATCTGGAGGATGGACGTAAGGTAGTAAGGATCAAGCAACAACAATTGAATCCGAACATACATAAAGTCGTCAAAAAGGAAAGCATCAAGCTTTTAGATGTAAGAGTTATATACTCAATCTCAAATAGTGAGTAGGTGAGTCCAGTGCAGTACGTACTCAAGCAAGGTGGGAAAATAGTGATGGATAATGAGAAGGGTGAGCTGATATTAACTTGAACAGTTATTGGGTGGTAGGTTTGTATAGATTAGAGGAAGCTCAATTTTGCAACAAAGGAAGACCATTTTCCATTGCCTTTTGTTAATCAGATGATAAAGTGAATTGTTGGACATGCATTTTAATTCTTTTTCGATGGGTATTTTAGCTACAATTAGGTATTTACATATTTAGTTAATTAGGAAAAGACAAATTTTACATGGCCATATGACACTTATATGTGCCAAATGATGCCTTTTGGATTTTGTAATACACTAACTACATTTTAGCGATGTATAATGACAATTTTTGTAGACATGAATGGGGATATTTGAAAGTATTTATAGATTAGTTTTTTAGTATTTAGAGATGCTTTCGAGCAGTGTTTGACAAAATTAGGCAAAATTCTCTAACAGTGTGAAGTTTCACATTTAGTCTTAATATGGGAGAAATGCCACTTTATGGTTTATGAAGGAATTATGTCAAGACATAAGATATCTTATAATGGCATTGAAGTGGATAAAGTAAAGATTGAAGTCATTAATAAGCTTCCACTACTGAGGGGTCAGAGCATTTTTATGGCATGCCTGATTCTATAGATGATTTATAAAGGATTTTTCATTAATTGGAAAATCCCTTACTCATTTATTAGTAAAAGATGTACGTTTTGTTTTTCATAATGATTGTTTACTTTTTTTTACAAGTTAAAGAGCAAATTGACATCAACACTTATTTTACAGCTGTCATACTGGAGTTTACCATTTGAATTGATGTATGATGTCAATGACTGCGTAATTGGATGTGTATTAGGGTAGCATAAGGATAAAAAGTTACATGTAATCTACTATGTCGGCAAGACTTTAACAAGACCTCAGCTTAATTATACAACCATAGAAAAATAATTGTTAGCTATAGTTTTTGTAAGTGACAAGGTCCATTCTTACTTATTGGGTTTGAAGGTTATTGTTTACAGATTATGCATCATTGAGGTATCTTTTTTCTAAGAAGGATTCGAAGCCTCGATTGATCCAATAGATCCTACTCCTATAAGAATTTGATATTAGTATAAAGGATTATAAAAGAGGGAAAAATTATGGTAGTCGATGAATTGTCAAGGTTAGAAGGAGGGGAGTTACTCTTACAAGTAGAAATCAATCAACAATTCCCCAATGAGATGTTATTCTTAGTAAATGAATCAAGTATTCTACAATTTATGAACATCGGAAACTAAATTATAGGTGGTATCTTTTTACCTCATTTTTGTTACCAAATGAGAAAGAGGTTTTTACATAATTGTGCACAATATATGTACAAGGAACCAATTTTGTACAAAAATTGTGTAGAAAATTGTGATGATGGATTGATTAGGTGATGTGTTCTAGATAATGAATTTTGTGCTTTTGTAACTTATTATCATAATTCTTTGTATGAAAGACATTATGGGGCTAACAAGACAGTCGCAAGAGTGGTGAAGTGTGGATTCTTTTAGCTAACATTGTTCAAGGATGCATAAGACTTTGTGAAAAGCTGTGATAGATACCAGAGAGTCAGAAACATTTTGAAAAGAGATAAGATGCCACTATTATAATCCTGAAATTTAAAATCTTTGATGTTTGGGGTCTAGACTTCATAGATTTGTTTCCATCCTAATTGAAAAATACCTATATCTTGGTGGTTGTTGGCTATGTATCAAAATGGATCGAGGTTATGGCAACCCTAAAAAATAATTGCCAAGTAGCTCAAAGATTTATCTAGGGAATATTTAACAGGTTTGGACTACCAAAGGATGAAGATACACATTTCTATAACAAAATACTTGATGCTCTTTTGAAAGAAATGGGGTGCAACATCAAGTTGCAATGCCTTACCACCCCCAAACAAGTTGGCAAGTAGAAGTGATGAATAGAGAGTTGAAAATGATCTTAGAGAAGACTATCAATAGTTCAAAAAATGATTAGGCAATCAAGCTAGATTATGTAGTTTGAACCTACTAAACAACCTTCAAGACAAACATTGACACCACACCCTACCAATTAGTTTATGGTAAGGCTTGTCACTTACTAGTGGAGTTAGAGAACAAGGCATACTATGTAATCAAAGCATTGAAACTTGACTTAAAAGTAGTTGGAGAGTGAAGACTGCTACAGTTGAATGAATTAGAAGAGTTGAGATTGCACACCTTTGAGAATACTAAATTGTATAAGGAACAAACTAAGAAATTGCATGATGCTCATCTAAAAAATAAAGAGTTTGAGGTCAGAGATATGCTTTTATTGTTCAACTCTCACTTTCAGTTACTTCCTAGTAAACTAAAATCAAAATAAAGTGGCCAGTTTTAAGTCAATAAAGTTTTCTCACATGGTGCATTGGAGTTAATCAATGAAAAAGGTGAGACATTCAAGATCCAATTGTTTAATTTGTTCTTTTGAATGTATACACGACTCTCAAAGTATATACACAGTTGTGTATCTTTTAGATCATCTTGAAAGCTTAATTTCCTTGGATTTTGTTGTCCCATCTTCAACCTAATCCTTCTCCTTCTTGTTCCACAATGACAATTGAGTGTGAACATCAAGAGGTGGTTCAAAGAATGTGCTTTTAACCCGCTTTAGCTCTTATTCTTTTAAATTGTAACAAAAATAAAATATAAAATAAAATGAGTATCTTAAGCACTTCACAACAATAATTACTAAGTGTTAAGAAGTGAACGTACAAACAATTAAGCACACATTGTTGGCCATTCCACTTCTATTGTTCCTGCCACCCCATAAGATGTTCCTCATTAATTTCTCTAATTTTTGTCAATTTTGGACAAGAATATGTATGAAGCCCAGTAGATATGGAGAGAACTAAGAATATATTTGATAAACATTAATCGATAAACTTATAACAAGTTCTTGCATAAGTTACCTAGCATCTTTTGAACTAAATAAAGGGCTATCATTCCTTAAACCATAACTTTTAAGTATATTATGGGAGTTGTAGACAAATTAATAGAGGTTTCATTATTTGAAATCATAAAATAATTGACAGTCTTTTAGCCATATACGAAGCATTGCCAGAGAGAACATAATGTCTTTTACTGTAATTGATGCTCAGTTTAGACATATCTTTAAAGGTATGCAAGGAGTCAAAAAAGATGTTATCTATCCTCTCATTAGCCTTGAAGAATTAGAGTAGTAAGTCATCATTAAATTCTCGATTGCATAGACCATTTTTCTTGCAATGAATATGATACTGAAATCCTTGATCAACCTAGACATTATGTTTAATCAATCCATTTATAGCCTCCATACATAGAATAAAAATAAAAGGGGATAAGGAGTGCCTTTCCTTAAGCCATTAGCTCTATTGAAATAAGTTAGATGACTCACCATTTACCAAAACACTGAATAAGGTAGTTGTGATATATAACTCCAGCCATATTGTAGATTTCATAAGAACCTAAACACGTCTAATAATTATATGATAAATTTGCTACTAATATTACCATATGCTTTACAAAAATCCATTTTCATGGAATGCTCCTTCTATGTCATTAATTCCTAATTTAAGCACCTTCCTAATTCTGATGGCCAAAAGCTTTGAGATGATCTTGTAAAGGAGTTACAAGCTAAAATGGGTTTGTAATCATTACAAGATTAAAGATTAGTAGATTTACATACTAGATATATGAATGTCTTATTAATTTCCTTTAACATTTAAACCCCTCTTAAACAACTCTAAAATAGCTTTTGTATCCATCACTTTGATGCTTAGCCGTACTTTTTGGTAAAAGAAACCATTAATAATAGTAGTTCTAGGGGCTTCTTTGCACTAATTTGAAAGACTACCCTTTCTATATCTTTAGTTACAAATTGAATGTTTCAGAACTCCAATTATTCTATCCAAAACTGGCTAACAATAAAAAGACCAAAATTGTTATATAAAGCAGTTGATGCTCGTAGCTATACCGAGGGCGGTCTCCTCCTTAAGATCATCTTGCTTAGTTATTGTCACTTCATTTTACCTTATTAAGGAGCAAATTTTATTGCAATTTTCCTTACCAACACTAAATTGTGGAAAAAATTTGCATTCTTATCCCTAGAACTAATCTATTATATCCTTCCACTTTGATAAAGGAGTGAGTTCTACATTTTTAGAGCTATGAAATACTCCATCATAGCTAGTTTGTATTACTTTTAACAACATCAGTTGCTTTAGGTTTTCTGACATATTGAACTCTAGATAAATTCAAGCTTTAACTTGGTCCCAACACTTTCTTACTAATATCATTTCCTCTCCTAACATTGAGTTTTTCAATTTATGTTTAATATAGTTCAGCTTCATAAGACATATATAAGCCTTCTTCCCTACCATCCTTTGAGAGATTCCATTTGAAAAAACCTTATCAAATCCCTCTACCTCAGCTAGAAATTTCTTAAACTTGAAGGGATTTTTCTTTTTCAGTTTCTCAAACATACCTTAAATAAATATAAGGTAATGGGAAAAAATTATGGTATATACTTCCAAACAAGGCCTTATTCTCTAAAAAGTTCACTAACCAATCCATATTTATTAGAGCTCTATCCAATTTCTTGTAAATGAACTAGTTAGAACTTTTTTTATTACACAAGGAGAAGAGGATTCCTTCAAATTTAAGGTCATTAAGTTCAATATTTTTTGTGCCATGTCTAAAATCATTATATAAAATCCTTTAAATTATTATTTCCTTAGTCTCAGTTCTAGATAGAGTGTTGTTAAAGTCCCTTAGTAAGATTTAAGGTTCTTGAATATTTGGTTTGATGTTTGGGAGCTTATTTCAAACCAATTTCCTCTAAAAGGACAGGTTTGAGCCACACACAATTATGATATACAACTTAGTGTTGTCCAATATGAACTATGCTAATAAGTAAATCATTAGTCATTCATCTCAATGATATTCACTTGAATTCTCCCTGAATCATAAGACAAAACTACTTTACCATAATGATGATGTTAGTGGTTAGATATTAGAGTCTAATTCTTATCAATAAGCATTATTTTTTAGAAATTTTCCGTATTCAATTTGGCCTTCAATAAACCACAAGTAATGTATATTATCCTTAAAAAGTTGTCTAAATAATTTTTATTTTCTATGGAAATTGATACCCCTTATATTCCAATAAATGATTGATATGATTAAGAGTTTAAAGAGTTAAATCCTTTAAATATATTATTTTCTCCCCCATCTTGTCATACTAACATTTCTTGAAGACCAACAAATATTATGGATCTAATGGCTACACTCTTATTTCCTTAAAGGGTGAAGCATATATGCTATCTATAAAAGTCCTAGCAATTCCCATTTTTTGAACTAGTTACTCCATCTGAGGGATCTTTTTTAAGACTTTGCACGATTGGTAATGGGAAGTTTATTTCTTTGTGTTTGGACAAATAGACAAGTCAAGGTTCATTAATTCATTCTCCACATCTGATCAGAGGCTTTGCTACCATACCTCTCCACACTACAATAGATTTTTTCATCGTGGGAGGCTGCTGGAATTTTCCAAATCATCTTCGATACCTACAACCTCATTATTCTCCTCCCTCACTCCAGATACCTTCTTTTGGCATAATAGGCCCACACATACATTATCCAACAAAACCACTTAGGATCTGTTTAGGACAAGGAAACCAGAGGTGTTTTGGCATCACATCATTTGAAACAAAATAATCCCTCTAAGAACTTCTTTCCTACTATCACTCACTATACAAAATCGGTTGAACACAACTGATCGGATTAGCTATATGAACATCAATATACTATACCCCTTATGTCAACTCTAAGAAAAAAACTAGAGATCATTTATTCTTTATGTGTGAGGTGACTAATTGGTTATGGAAAGCTACTCTGAGGTGATGTAGTTGGTGTATATAAGAGAACAACTTCTTGAGTGTTATTCAGACCTTGGTAGCACAAAGGAGTCTTATGATCTCTTCTCAAATCATCGTTGTAAGCATGTGTGTCCAAGCTATATAGAAATATAGAAATACAAGACCAAGTTTATAATCACTATCACCATGGAAATCCTAGAATACATCAAGCAGCCAATGGCATTAGCCAACTCTCCTAATAACACCAACATTCTCTAGTTTTGTTATCCCAATATAAAGTTTTGATTTGTCTTACTACATAGTTACTGATGTCTTCTAGCTTAGGGGTATCCCCCTTGATCACTTTCTATGTTCCTAATTCTATCCTCTATTATTAATATATAATAATATTTCTTTTTTAAAAAACATTTCTCAATAGTTCTTTTGGTTGGATGGGCTCTAAGAGAGCCAAGAGCATCTGTTTTTAATTTTTTATCTATTAATACATCTTCCTCTAATTGATCCATTATACTTACACTTCCCATTTCTAAATCTTTCAACTTAATAGTTCATTTAGATTATAGGAAACTTTTGACACTCTCCTTTATGTTCCCGTCTCCTCTATCTAATGTAATACCTAATGAGGTCTTTTTGTTATTCTTGTTTTTGAGAATTTTCTTTATAGTCTCCTTTTTATCAATCCCTTCCCCAATTACCTCCTCTATATACACCTTTATATTTTCCTAGGATTTTTTCCCCTTTTGTTGAGTATCTTACATTATCAATTAAACATATCACCTCAAAAGAAAGCTTTCCTAGTGGATTTCCATATCTTACCCTGCTTCTTTATGGATGGTCTCCATTAATAAAAAAATTTAATTGAATCTTCACAAAAGGTATCATTGTCTCCCAATATAGTAGGTGGTATGATATTAAGTAATTATTTTTTAATTTCTACAATCACACACACCTGAGCATAGCCTATTCTCCTTCTCTTATCAATAATTTAATCTAAACAAATATGTTTCTCAATGTAGTTGACATACTCAAACCTTTTTTTGAATAATATTCTAAAGGGATATTAAGGAGATTAACCTGTAAGGGAAAACTTTCATATCTGATCTTATCTAGGTTTATACTAATTCTCCAAATCTAAAGGAAAATTAGGAGGTTTGTAAAGGTTTATGCCCTTCGTCATTCAATCTCCTAACTTCTTACTCTCATGAAAACCAGAATTAGAAAATTTTCTTTTTTTATAGTAAAACTTTAGTTAAACCTCTACTTTTTCAAATTTATAAGCCTAAACATTAAACATTATGAAAGGAAGATGTTTCCTATTGAAAAATCACATTCAAAATTTTTGGTTTGGCCTTTATGACTTACACTTTAAGAAAAACTATGCTCATGTCCCCTTCTTGGATTTAAGGTAGTACTCCAATAAAGCATTATAATAGTTCCCTATAATATGTTTCTAGGTTAAGCAAGGCTTGAAGGAAGGAGGTTTAAGGGTTTCTTGCGACTTTAGGGGGCTAAATTTTGGAGTAGTTTAACCAACTAAGAGGATGGTATCATTTAAGATGAGTTGAGATGATCCAGATGGGGAATAATATAGGAGGGGTAAAAAAGTCATAATAACATAAAAAGTATGACTTAAATTTAGATATTTGATCTCTATAGCTCAAAACAAAAACTTACAATTAACATGTTTAGCGGGTTTTAGAAAGTATTTGCTAAGAATGCTAATATGTTAAAGGCAGGCAAAAGAAAGGATAGTGAAAGACCATTAACTTAGCATGGATTTAGCTACACAATAAAGTTTTCTACCTCTTCAAGGAAAAGACAATAATAATGATGTAAAGGGAGTAAGTATAAAAGAGAGAGAACAAGAAATGTAAAAAGGAAGTATCAAAGAGCTAGGAAAAATGTGAGGAAGACAACAGAAGGAGGAAATGTAACACACCACTACCATCGAGCATATACCTGGCATATTAGAGTATATCCAAGCACATTCCCTATGAGAATGACACGTTAGATCAAGCACATTAACTTATTTATAGCATCACACATTTCACAAATTTTTCAAAAGATTAAACTTTCCCATTTCATTCACAAATATAAACATACATTGTCATTACAAATTCATAACTTATGTATATACATTCAAAATATGTGAGAGTTTACAACTCTATACAAAGTTTGCTATAAGAAATGGAATGCTAAACTAACATATCCTAGATAGACTCTTTAGTGTCAACTGACTAGACCTTTGAGCCATCTTATCCCTAAAATTGATAATACTAGACTTCAACTATATTGCTTTAGAAGCTAGGTCTCTTTAGCACCTAAAAATCAACGTTGCAATTTTGATGAGTTTGCGAACTCAGTGAGTTAACTATCTTTGATGTGCTCACTCAAGCTAGAACACAGCATCACGAGCATATAACCAAATTCACAACTATATCACATTATTAAGAATCAAATCCCATGTATCACATCATTCATTATTGAGTACCCAATCACAGTATACATCATATCTTAACAAGTACGTTATGATACAAAAATTTAATATCATCATTTTAGAACAATCCAAACATTCACCTCATTCATTCATATGCTACATGTCAATATATATACACAAATGCACATGTGACTCCATTTTCATAGTTATTTTTGTTATGACTGAGCGCTTATTTACTGTCTCATATCTATTGTGGATACCAGGATCATTTCCTTTACTATCCCGTACTCATTGTGTGCAATGGGCTCATTAATAACTAAGTATGTGACTCTTTATGCACATTTCCTAAGCTTTAAGCTCTTTTTCATGTTGGTCACTCTAGTCACAACTCCTTTATCTGATCATGTATAACAATGTAATGAAATGCATCATTTCACATAGTATGCTATCAATAACTTTCATTCAATGTGCGCAGTCATTTATCACATTCATCAAATATGAGTCTAGCATTCAATATTTAGTTGAGGACACATTTTCCACATTCACTTACAATTGGAAAGCACTTTTAATACAATCCTGAATATCAAACTCCTCAGGACAACAACATCTAGAATTATCACAGTTATATCAATAACATTTCAATATTTGATAGTTAATAAAAAACAATTCAAACATAGTGAAAAAACATCTTGGTTAAATCACAGTACACTCTAGATAGCTATTGTCTCGACGATCCGGAAACGTCTAGATTTTGTTGATCTATTTGTGCTTCCATATCATGAAATGCACACATAATTACACATTATTAACTTGTTTAATCAAATGAGTACTCAATCATACACATGTATATGCGTTATGTTCAATGCATGCTCAATTGACTATCCTGGGTATGTATCCTTATTCACAAGTCTTGATCATTTATTCATTATAGCTTATGTATATCTAGTTTGCAATTAGGTTTATGCCTTAAGTAAATTTGATTATTCTCAATTCATCAGTCATGCATTCATCAATCCTTTTCTAGCATTATATATTCACATGATTTTCCCAATTCTCATTTAATCATACCTAATTCATTGTTTATATCCTTCAATCATAATTGTATTCATAAGAACATCCTTATTCTATTAAGAACTCATACTTCCTAAACTCATGTATATTAATATAAAAAAATTCATTCCTTAAATTATAGCATCAATAAACAACCCAAACTCATCAAATACTTAACCAACTGATTCAACATCAAATTAAGTTAATTTTAAGCCCTAATCAAGTCCAAATACCCCCATTGTATAGTTCCTTATCCTTATATGATTCAACAAGAAACTAAAACATAATTTTTTTTCACTTTAAAGCATTGCCCACAATTGTGGAAAGACAAAACAGAAGATTTCTCTTGTCAAAACATTGCCCACGATCATGGGAAGGAGCTAATACAGCTCCCACGATCGTGGGATGGGTGAACAAAAAGTTCACCATCCATTTCGTTCAAATTTTTTTCAGATTCTAATGCCATCATAATAGTCCATTGATTATACCTTTATTACACCTTAATTATACTTCATTTTCCTCATGAATTTCATCTCTAATTCTAATTCAAAAATCATTCAATTGGCAGCTCATAAACTACTCTTTCATGTATCAAAAATTAAACAAAACTATAATTCATTTTCTTCAATGTAGTCCTAATTCTTTCCCATTTGAAGAACACTACACTAACAATTTTCTTTAACATAAATTCACCTTCAATATACTTTAAATCCCAACCAAAAATCACCCATTAAACAGTATCTAGCCTATGGTTTCATACATCAAAACCACACCAATTCATCCATCAAATTCTAGTACCACTGATCATTAACCCTATATAAATCCCATTTCAATTTAATCATCATGAATGTTATGCTAACATACATCATAATAGATAAATAAATCACTTATTTGTTTAGCTCAAAACCTATAACACCCTATTCCCATACTAAGGGTTAGAGACCTAGATTTTGATTTTTGAGATAATAGCAATGAGAGATTAGAAGAAAATGCATTTCATGCTCATGCATTATATGATATGTATATACACATGAATATTGAACTTGTGCACATTAAAATAATTATACGTGCATTCATTAACATATTTTGGGTATAATTGTTTATAAATGTGATTATATTGATAATTGTGAATTGCATGTGTTAAGAATTGATTTGGAGAGTATAATTATTGACTCAGAACTTTTGTGAAAATTTAAGAATTTACTAAAATTTTAAGGGTATTTTTGGATTAGAAAAAATACCAAGTGGCAGAACAATTGATGAATAGTGGTAGAAATAAATGGCAAAAGGTAGTAAAAATTTTAATATGTGACATTAAGATTTAATGGCAAGTATCATTGAAAATTGGGAGAAATTTGGGTTGAAAATTGGAGACAAATGGACTAGTTTATTAAAAGATCAAGAAGAGACCTTGAGAAAGTGAAATATAGAAAGTAACATTAAGTCACGTTTTTATTAAGTGAAAGACCATATTTTGGTCTTTCAATTGCCAAAAATGATGCTTCATTTTGCCCAACTTCTTTATTTCTTCGTCTTCTCCATTCCTCTCCTTCTCCCATGACATTCATTCTCACCCTCATCATGTTGACTTTTGTTCAACTATTTCTCCTTGCTTCTTTAAGATTCATTGCCTCCCTCTTCTTGTTGCTAAAAGACCTAACTTATTCCACCTTAAAAAATGTGAAGCTCATGTGTGTGGAGGAGCTAAGGTTTCTTGGTAATTTGAAGGAGCTTTGGAGCTAAACATGTAAGTTAAAAATTATTCTTCATGGGTTGTCTTAATAGAAGCATATTTGATAATAGTTAGAGGTTAAATGTTCATGCAATGAGGATGGGTATATGCTAAAACATGAATGGGAAATGTGGATAGATTCATGTCTTGCTTTGGTGTTTTTATGGATAAGAGATTACCGAATGATATAATGTTGGATGATATTGAGTTGAAATGGACTTAGAATAATGGGAAAATGAGAAGAAATTGAGTTAGAAATGATAGACAAGATTAAGGTAGTGAATGTAGTAAGTAAAGAGTTAGAATCTAGAAAATTAGAAGATGAGTCTTGATTATGCTTCTATGAAAGTTCGCCATGGCTAATTTGCAAGATTGCCTCTCGGGAAATGTTTGTCGTAGTTAACTCTCTTGCACAACTTAAGCATGCTTCAGTATCTTAGATATATCTTAATATGTAGTTATCTAAATGGAATGATTCTTGATTTAGATTAAACTAGAGACATAGGCTACATTTTTTCTGAAGAAATTGAATTTTAATTATGTCACTAGAATTCCAAAATTTGACTTGCAGTTAAGCACAGAATATTGTTTCAGTTTAAGAACAGTCTGAATTATTTGGAGTATAACCTTTGGAGTAATGAATAAAATTGAATGATCTTAATTTCAAACTTAAGGCAATGGGAAACATTTTTCTAGAAGAAGGTGTTGTCAAATTACTCCGTTTACCTTGTCATAATGTTAATGGAAAATAGACCCAAAGGTCTGGAATTTTGGAGATGTTATAAGAAGAAATGAGAGTTTGGATAATGTTTGATCTTATAATGTTAGAATAACATTAATGAGTGAATTATTGATATTAAAGTACCAAAGGCATGCATATAATGAAATCAAGATATTCATAAGATTGTAGTTATGATTCAAAGGAGATGAGTTATGAGTATCTAGTAAAAATGAATGAGAATTGGATATTATGAAAGCAAATAATGCTAAAAATGAGAATGTGCATAAGATGTGAAAGAAATATATGTTTTCTCTCTGTATATGAATATGAAAGAAATATGTGTTTTCTAAACTTAATTGTTGAATGCTAGACTAAGGTCTGAAGATGAATATGAATTTGAATGTGAATCTGAAAGTATGTGATAGATGAAAATTATGAGAATATGATGCATTTCATTACATGAATGCATGAAAGATAAAGGCAGTTGTGGCCAGAGTAGCCACCAAAAAAGAGTTTAAGGCTTAGAACGTTAAAAAGAGCTTAGAGCTCAGAAAGTGATTAAGAGACAAAGGCTCAATATGTAAAATGAGCTTGGTATCTCTAATGGATACGGGACAGTTATCAATGAGCCTGGTATCCATAATGGATACGAGATAGTTATAACCACTCGATCATAACAAAGTAATAAATGAAAGTGAGTCTCATGTGCGTTGCATTATAAGTGATATGTGTATTTTAAATGATTGAAATGATTGATTTAACTACTCTGAATGTGATGATATATGTTAAATGAAGTGATGTAAATTATGTGAAAAAATGATGTGATGTGTTATATGATTAAGTGAGCCATCGAGGATGGCCACTCACTGAGTTAACAACTCAACCAAAATTTGCAATATTTTTCAAGCTTAGAGAAGATCTCCAGTTAATCAAATTGGAGTCTAGCCACTACATTTAAGTAAGAGATAGACATCAGGATCAGTTCATGTCTACATTTTTTTTCTTATTTTTACATCAAATTGTATATTCCGCATTTTTTATACAATGTATATTTGAATAATATTGTATGTAATAACTTGAAAAATTAGAAATGTGTTGCAAATGAGATTTATCAAAGTGTAATAATAATTGTGTTTTCGATGTTTATGAAATAAAAGTATGGGCCCGAATTTGAATATTATTTTTTGCGTACGCATGTAATATTTTTGAAAATTTTGTACTAAGTGTTGAGTGTTTGACTGATTGACTGTTCTAGTTTGCCACCCTTACGGGGTACGTACTCAGACATCACTCAAGATGTCAAGTACGTGTCTTGTGAGAGTTGGGTGCTACAAAACCTCCTTAATCATCAAGCTAACTTATCCCTCTAAACATGCAGCTATAAAGCATATTCCAAGAACAAGATGGAAACATAAAGGGGTTTTAACAATAAGATAAAGCTAGCAGAATTTTGAAGTGGCAAAGTAAAGAATTTTAGAAAAAATCTAAGGTTATGAGGGTTATGGGTGTAGGTCAATGGTGAGAAGAAAAAAAAAAGGTAGCATGTAACCAAAAACAAGAAAAAGTTGGTCTTTCAAGTGTGGAAATTATGGGTGTGGGTGTGCAGTTAGGTCTTGGACACTTGTCCAAACACTTATCAAGTAAAGAGGCATATTACATGTCTTCTACTCCAACCACCAATGTCACTTAATATTTGGTTTATTTGTCATATAGTTTCCTATGCCTTTTTTCTCCCAATTAGACCACCATTTGTCACTCATTTATCCAAGCCATTTGTCACCCTAGTATTAATGCCATATGTCACTATTTTATAGGCCTAGTCATCCTAAATTTTCACGTATCAATTTGTCTTGCCATTTAACATTTTATCTAGTATAGGTGCACACATCACTTTATCAATCACCCAATTGTATCAATAAATTCCAATTTACTAATTATAGTGTTGGACCTTGATCTTTGAGTGACATTGAGAAATATTAAATGAAATTAAATGAGTGGTTTCACATATGTATTGTGAAATAAAAAGTAATTATGCTTTGAGGAAATTCATAAGAAAAG
>JANVCQ010542994.1:0-17387 GCA_025531925.1 Erythroxylum plowmanianum | reverse complement strand
ACAACATGCAAAACTCTAATTTAATCTAATCCCTCCATTTAATTTTCATTCACCTAACCTCAAATTATTCTAACCAAAAGAAAATAAGTACACTAAACTTCCAAATAATTTAAACATGCTTATGTAATAAGAAAGAGAAATCGGGACCCAACAAATTATCCACCATCACAGTCAAAAATTGTAACACGAATGATGTTATTATTAAGAAGTTAAAGAATAAGATACAATTTGGGACCTTGTTGGTTGGTCGAAGATTATTCCATATGCATTATTTTGAGCATATTGTGAACTTGATTATGAAGGATGGGTTGGAGATGATAAAGGAAGCAACAGATTATATTCAGAATAGTGTAGTATATTGGAGTGCAAATCCTAAAAGAGATGAGAAATTTGAAGAATTTGCACGAATTCTATGCATTCTAAGTATAAAGATGTTAGTTTTGGATTGTGCAATTAGATGCAACTTAGCCTTTAAGATGTTAGAGTTGACAATCCAATATGCCGAGGTGTTTACTGGACTAAGGCAAAGAGATTCTCAGTACACTTATGTGCCTACAGAAGATTAATAGGACTTGGCTAAAGAACTCTGTGTGAGGTTGGAATTATTTTATAAGGCGATTGAATTGTTCTCAGAAACAAAATATCCAGATTTGCACTATTGCTTTAGCACTATGTGTGAAATAAAGAATGCTTTGTCTAATTGCATATTTGACTCTATTGAGGTTATTTGGATTATAGAGGAGCAAATGATGGAGAAACAAATTTTGATTGGTCTATAGTTAGACATATTGTTGTAGTATTATATGTGTTAGACCTCATATATAAGATGGAGGGGGTTACTTTTATTTATAATGCATTATACTATGATCAAGCCTAAAAGCATGTAGATACCATTAAACAATTATGATATGAATTATTTGTTGATTATAAACTCAGAATGCAAAAGTTCATAATCAAAATCATAGTAGTTCAAATTGTTCAACTTCGGCTTCAGTTTCAAGTTCGAGCTCATCTTCTAATCGAAGTTGCTTAATTTTACTTTCAAAATTTATGAAGAAAAAAGGGCTAGGACTTCGTACAATATGATAGAATTTGATAAATATTTGATCAAAGATTGTAGTCTGAAGTTAAAAGTGAGCAGTTAGATATATTATTATGATGGAAGAGTTGTGGAAATAATTTTCTGATCATGCAAGTAATTACATAAGACTCATTAGCAATTCCATCATCCGTTGTTGCTTTGGAGTCTGCTTTCAACATTAATGGTTAGGTTATTTCTCCTCATTATGCTTAGCTTCAACCTTGTACTTTATGTGTGCCCGAAACTAGTTAGATGATGAAGATATTGATGGTAAATTATATAAATTTTGTTTATTTTTATAGTATCTTGCCTAATATTGTTTTTTAAATTTTCCTTTAATACAACCATAGTTATTAATGCGAAGGTAACTAGTCGTACTCATCGATCATTAAGTGAACATTATTTTGGTCAAATATATGAAGAAGAAGAAGGCATATTTAATTATTTATTAATTATTACCATGTCCTTAATATTCGTTTAATTTTAATATTACATTCCTATTTGTACAAACAGAAGAAGTTATGCAAATTATCAATGATCTTGACTACAACGATTGACTTCTCTCTCAATTTACCCTTCCAATTTCCAATCTCTGTTATGATATTATCTTAATGCTTGTAAATTGTATCATTTTTTTGTAAAATGATTATGGTAATCATTCGTGTATAGTTAAGATTACTATAGTTAATGAATTTGGTTTTATCCTTTCTCTTTTTCAATTAATTAATTATTTACGCAAAATTTCTTATAAGCTTGTTTATAAATTTTCTTCACTCTAAGTAAACATTATAGAAAATTAAAATAAAACATATAAATGTCAAAATGGAATATCAGACAATGTGAGCTTCTTTCATTTTCTATAGTCGCATCCTCCTTCCTTAATGTATTTGATTTCATCACTATATGTAAGTTAATATATATTCATTCATTATAAAACATCAAAATTTCCTAATCAATTGAAATTCGTAATTGTAATTAATTGAATTACTCACTTCAATTATAATATTTTCTTTCATTTCCTATAATCGCATCATTCTTCATTAATGAATGTGATTTCATCTTATTAATTTCATCACTATATGTAAGTGTTTATGTATTCATATATTACAAAATTTCAAATTTTATAATTTTATTAACTAATTGAAATTTGTAAATTCAATTAATTGAATTGACAACTTTAATTTTAATATCTTTCTTTCACTACTTATAATTTTATCCCAAATTATTAATTAATTTAATTTTAAAATTAAATAAAAAATATATATTGAGCACAGCCAGCCCAGGCCATTTTTAGACTGCCTAGGGACTGGGTTGAGGCCCACTGCCGTCGCTATTGATAGCAAACTCTAAGTCGATGCTTGAAATATGGATTGTTCTCCTTCGGAGGCTCTTTATTTTTGCCCTTCTTCTAATTACCCATAGCCTCTTCTTATGGAAATGATTCTCAAGAGGAGGAGGTTCTAATAGGGTCTTTAGCCTTTCTGTGGAAACGCTAGAAGCTTCTTCTATATAACTTTTGCAAAAAGGTTCAAATTTATCTCTCTCCTAAGCTGTCAATTCCGTCTTCTTCTTTTTTTTTTTTCTCACGAGGTGTCCTAGGAGGGTTCAAATTATGAGAAGGTATCTTTAAGCCATTTACTCCCAGATTAATTCCCGCTGGAGTCGAGTAGATCCCTTACAGGAGGCAAAGCTCTAGCTCCAAGTTTTAAACGGTTACATACATGAGAGCGATTCGAACCTCCAACCTCACTTAAGCCAGGAAAGCTCCTTACCAACAATTCCATCTTTAATGTAAATTTTGCATCGCTGTTATTGTTGGAATAGATTCTGCATATAATTTAGGGTTAGAAAGTCCCTTTGAATCATTCGTTTCATCTGCGTCTAGGACCAAACTGAATCTTTCCCATCACACCATCTTCTTTGTTTAATCTTCTCCCACCAAGCAGAGGCGATTCCCTTCAACCTATAAGCCACCAGCTTTACCTTCCTCTCTTTTAGCATCTCATGATAATTAAATAATCGCTCAACGTCCGCGATTTAATTAAGAACTCCTTCAATACTAAAATCTCCATTGAAGATAGGAATATCTACCTAGCTAGAACTTGGTCTCTGACTTTAACTTACTATTGTAGGTAGGCTGCCTTTAATTTGAAGCTACCTTCTTTAATTTGAAGGATCTTATTATCAAATTCTTCTTCAGTCAATTTTCAACACCTCAAAGTTTGTGATCTAGCTTTCCATAGAGCTATGATTCTCCTATTGAGTATACAAACATTAAATCAATCAATGTTATAGATTCATTTTCCATTAGTTATTATGTACTTGCCACATGACACTCATACTACTAAAAAAATTTATTTTGATAATCAAAACTTTAAATTTTAAATGTAAATAAGGAGATGAGTCATATAGATATATGACAAAAGAATAACTTAGCAATTGAAAAAAACACACTACTACAAGACAAGTTTAATTAATTCGTTAAATGAAATCTAATAGCATAATAAGGAGTAATATGCTTTTAAAATAAACCTCTCTAATCATAATTAATCAATGACTTTAATGACTGGCAAGCAAAGTTCAATGCAATAAGCTTTTGAACTTTTAGGCGTTATCAAAGTGAACATAAAGATGGCTATGGAAAATCACAATTTATCATATCCAAAATCTTTCAACAATTAATTGCCCATTATCAATATGATTATCGAGTTTACTTGAAAAAGAAAAATGTTCATATAATTTTAAAAAACCACTGCATAATAAGCAAACAACTCCATTAGTACAAAATCAATTAAATAAATAAAGGCATTGCATCAATCATTTACCGCTGTGCTACACTGAAATATACAAAAGAATGGAATTGAACTTCAACCTCCCCTCATCATCTCGTAACTTTGCCCCATGCCTTGCATCCATATGATAGGAAATTAGGTTGGGATTCGATCCAGTATATAACGGAATAATTATGAAACATTTTTTATAATTTGATTTCCTAAAAGTCAAGATTACTTTAATTCTATAAAATGATTAGCACATAAATCAAATCATGATTATTAATTTATACCTTATTCTGAAGCTTAATCTTTTTTTTGCCGTATCCCATGAATTATTTTCGAAACCGATCCATATCAACACCCCTATAAGTGTCCGACCTCTAATGGTGTCCATATAATAGGTCAAGATAACTCTGTAAGTCTTACAAAGAGGATTAAGTAAGAAATGTTAGGTCTATTAAAGCTTGAGCCTATTATAATAGTTTTGAGACATTTTAGTAATTTAATTAAAATTAAATTCTAATTGTAATTAAACTTTCACCAAAACCATAATTATTCTTTTACCAAAGGTTAGTTTGATTATTCTTCAACTTAACCAGTTTCATACGATTCATAATCAAAAGGATACATATATCCCTTGTATGTAACTTTATGATTCTCGTTATGTTGATTTAACCGACATCTATAAAAGGATATAGTCTCAGTTATCCAACTTTGTATTCTTTCCATTTATGTTAAGCATAAGTCTTCTTTGATCTAATACATACAAACTATCTGTTTAAAATTAGATCAACTACTTTTACTTGACAATCTATTTCTTATCATGATTTGAATATTATAATATTTTTGAATCTAAATTCAGTATCAAATACTCATAAGCATAAACTATAAATACATATAATATCTATCATATCTCATATAGGCAAGAAAGTCATGCAATCATTTTTCTTCTTATGGTAGCTATTACCACACTATAGCTAAGCCTTTAATTGTAGTCCACAATTATGCTTTTAGTAAGCTAAATTAAGAAAAAACAATTTCAAGTTACTCTACCTTTCTCTTCTCTATGCAACCTCTTGCATTTTGCTATCATAGTGATGACATATATATTACATGTTGTTGTCAAAGGTTATAAGACATTACTTAACTCAAAATGTTAATGCATTTTGTAATCTTTATGATTTTGATATATTTCTAAAACTTTGTCACTGAATCCTCAACGAAATTATAGCAAAATAACATAATGGCCATACAATTTTCTATCTAACTTTGAGAACTCTTCTCAAACATAATCCTAGGTTCAAGAAATTTAATTCACTAACTCTCAGTATTAACTATACTAAACAAGGTAAATTCCACTCATAACAAAATATAAATGTAAGAAAAAACAAGTAATTAATTATATGCCATAACTACTAAATGAGATTAAGACTTTAATCATGTATTTGGTTACTCCCAATATTTTATTCGAAATAATAGCCTTCACCACTTTTTGGAAATATTATTCTAATCACTGTAATAGGCTAGGATCTCATTGAAATATAGTTGATCTTGAGTTTGCTCAACAATCAACTAAACCTAAATCAAGTAGATAACAACTTTATCAATTACATCTCATTTGACTCCTATATTTTTTAGGTGACAACTCTTGCCAAAATATGTTGCATATGTTATTCCTAACCTTATCTCTAAATTTATATGATCATAAGTTTAGTTATCCAAATCACACAAATTTAATTAAGTAGAACCCACTATCATAAGACTAAATATATTCAAGTTAAAGTGGCCTTGAGTTTGCTCAGCAAACTTACAATAAACAGAACTATGGTTTATTCTTATAACAATAGAAGGCAACATTTATGTTCAAAATATGTACTTAATATTTTAACGAAAGATTTAATTTTATTCATCTCATCAAACAAAATATTGCATGTAAAATATCACTTATAAAACATATAGTTTAACATGTAGACAATATAAATATCAACCATATAAATAAAGTCTGCAACTTATGCACTCATAATTAAATTATGTGCATAAACATCAAGCTTCAATTTAATTCAAGTTATTGATCTTTATAATCTAAAATAATATTTCTAACTCCTTAAAAAAATTAAATTAGATGAAACTCAATGAATCGTAAATGTATTAAATTCTCATTCCAAATAAAAATTTATTGTGGTTTGAAAACGATTTTCAAATCTAATTGGAAACAATTTCCAATTATCTTGACTATTTAAACAAAATTTAATTGAAAACAATTTTTAAATAAATTATTCTTCTTACTTATATAATTTAGAAAAACTCCTTTTTTCAAAATTATATTATATAAGTAATACATTCTAATCTAATTAGAAATTACTATTTCTAATATCATTGGAAATTATTTTTCTTTAATTAGAAAACTATTTTATAATATTAAAAGAAATCTACTTTCAAAATTAAATAAAATAATTTTAAAATTAATTAAGAAAGTCCTATATATTATTCATTTAGAAATTGATTTCTTAGTTAATTAGAAAACTTTTCTTTAATAAATTAGAAAAATATTTTCAAAATTATTAAAGAAAGCACAATTTTCTTTTGTGTACCATCGCTAGTGCCGTTTCGCCACTGGTAAACTAGCCCACTGCTGCTGATTTTTCCATAATCCAATCACCATCAAAACATAAAAAGCGACAAAACAAGATCCACACGTGGCACAACAAATAGAAACATAAAATTGCCCACTGACTGCTTCACTTTCTTTTTCCAACAACCATCAAAACATTAAAGTTTGCAGCCTCCACCCAACTTTAAGACCCAGTCTACCCAGATTCGCACGTGGTATAGCCTTTCTCCAGTCACCAATACCCAAGCAAAAACAAGCAATAAATTGCATACCAAAATTCTATATTCTTCTTTTTTTTTGGGCCCTTGGTTAAACTTTTCATGTACAATACACAAAAAAAACATTAACAACTAGAACTCTATCACCTTCAACCAACTTATCTAGAATTCCAGACGTATTCTGATATTCATAGTTTTTCAGAATGGGTTCTCGGTACTTATAATTTTCTAGGTTCAAAGCTTATTCTAGGTTTTTGGTTTCTTGTTTCCTAAAAACTTTTAGTATGAACTATTCAGATTATTAATCAAATCTAATTTGATTTCATAATTTAAGGTTTTGATTCAATTTCAATTTTCAAGATCAATAACAATCAAACTATTTAATCAAATTACAGAATTAAAGATTGTTCTGATACCATGTTGAAAAATCGGGTAAGGATCTAATCTCGCAAGCAGTGAAATAAAGTGATTAATCTCAAAACCAATATCACTTTAATTCTATGAAGTGATTAACATATGAATCAAAGCATGAATCTTAATTCATATCATATTTCGAAGTTTGATCATTTTTTGTCGTATCCCACAAATTATTTTTGAAATTGATCCATCCTAACCACCGTAGCTACACACAAATGACTGACTCGTAAACTCTGTCCCTCTTACAGAAGGGGTTAAATGTTAGCTCCGTTAGAGCTTAAGTCTACTTGTAATAGATATCGGATAGAAATTAAATTCTAATTTTAATTAAACTTTAATTAGAATTATAAATAATTTTAATTAAATACCAATTACGTCCAAATAAGATCCAACATTTCATATTGATCCTTATTTATTAAATAGCTTATATTTAATCATAAAGTTTCTCAAACTTTACAATTAAGTCAAAAATAACTTTACTCTCTTCAACCTATTCTTTATATGAGACCTATTAGGTTTCCAAATATGTTAACACTGATTATAAATTCTTATTCTAATTCATAATTAAAATTAGATAAATTAAAACTCCTTTTAATTTATCTTTAATTTTGTCGATTTTGTAAAGGTTTCAAGTGGGTTAAATTTTTTTGAAAAAACTAACAAGAAGCAAAAGATCTTGTCTTGCAACAAATTAATAAACCAAAATAGGACATATCAAAGCATATAAACCATTATACCTTGAACTTGGTCTCCAAACCAAATAGAAGATCTTACGGTTTCACCTTCTTGCTCACGACTTAAACTCCTTCCTCATGGCATCACCTCCTTTGCACCAAATGAGATGCACTCCAAGGTTTCCACCAAAGATCGATTAGAAAGCTCAATATTTCCCACTACTAGATGGTATTTCAATGGCTTATCTTTGATCTTAAAAAATCCCCAAATTAAACAAAAGGATGGGTGATTGATTGCTCAACACATGAGCTAAATGACAAAGCTTTTTGGGTCTTGTAAGAAGGATGAAGAAAATCGATAGCTTTGAGGAAGACAAAAGAGACAAGAAAAAGTTGAAACCGTGGGAGAGAAAAAGGTGAAAAAATAGCAACAACTAGAAAACCACAACCAAAAAATGAAAATCCTCTTCCTTTTGGACAGATTAGGGTTAATTAAAAGCCTATTTAATTATCTAAAATGCCCTTGTATGAATAAAGCCAAGAAACAAAGTGAAAACATAACTTAGTCATGAGGCTTTAAACACATATTTATGTTAATTTCATGGACAACTAATGTTTTTACAAGGTTGGCCATGCAAATTTTCATTTAAATAGTCACTTTGCCATTTATCTCATTTTAGAAATAAACATTTGACTCAATTGCTATATAACTATACCATATAATTATATGCATTATTTTGTTAAGCCTTAAATTTATATGACATGTCATGCATATCAAATAAATTTATCTAGGATTAAATTTGTTATCTAATAACATTTATTCTAATACCATATGACGACCAACATAATTATAACACTTATAATTAATTTTATCGTCATATTCATATCTCCATATATATACTAGAATAATTTCCCTTTTTTAATCAAATCTTTTCTAGTGTGACCTATTGAGATCTATGTCATATTGACAATAGAATTAGAACCCCTTTTAATTATATATATCATAAGCGATATCTAGCAAAATACATTATAATTACTCAAATGACACAGATGATAAATATCATACACAAATCATGATCCTGAAGCAATAATTGCCCGTGTCAATTCTCTTGTCTCATAATATCCTGAATAAATGTAAGACTGGAATATGTCATTCTTTACAATTTATTCTTTCTTGATTTCCAAAGTAAATCGTAAATATGATTAACTCCTTAATCATATTGTATGCATATAATATTACTTTATCAAGGGCCCATAGACATTATCGCTCATATCATATAAGAGGGACAACAGTATTCTTGATGGACATTTATCCATTACATATCCCACGCATACTATGTCATTATCTGTATAGCTACCTATTACGGTTAGCATTGGACAATGCCAACAAATACATATTTCTCATATAAGAAAATGAACATCTCATACCATAGAATTGAAGAAACATATGAAACATTAATGACTTAAATACAATCATAATAATGTTTCATTTAGTGTTTGTCGAATATCATAATCTCCATTGTGTATCTGTGTGATTAAACCGATAACTCCTTATCCAATGGTTTGTAGAATATCACCATTATTTAATCTACATACTAATCTTTTAATGTTCAATTAATATTCCATGTTAATTACCAAGATTAGTGATATTTAAGAGTAATCATTATTTTCCATTACAAAGTTCTACAATCTGAGTCCTCAACTCGAATAATCCATAAATACTGAAAACTCATAGAACAAAATGATATAAACCATCCAAATCATTAACATAATAGTTAGAATACAACCATCCATTGATTGACTTTTATATTATAATACTAATAATATCCCAATTGAACTAGAGCCAATCCAAATACATCTCTATACATAAAAGCTTTAAACAAGTGTAGCCTCATAAACAAAATACATCTTTATGTATAAAGAAAAGTATACTCAAAGCTAATCTCCAACGGATCCAATACTCATTGATGCAGTGTGAATTACATGTTTGGCTTGAGAAAGAGGTTTTGTCAGTTGGTCGACTATGTTCCCGACCAAATCAACTTTGCAAAACTTTACATCACCCCTCTCTACGATCTGTCATATGAGGTGATATTGTTGTAGAACATGCTTGGACCTTTGGTGTGACCTAGGTTCCTTCTCTCAAGCAATAGCTCCATCATTATCACAATAGAGTTCAATTGGTGCAGCAATACTAGGAGCTACATCAAGTTCAGAGATGAACTTCCTGATCCAACATCCCTTTTGGATGCCTCGGAAGCGCTATGTATTCAACCTCGGTGGTGGAATCAACTATGGTTTCTTGTTTGGAACTTTTTTAGCTCACAACTCCTCTATTGAGGATGAACATATACCCCGATTGCGATCCCATATCATTACGGTTAATCTGGAAACTAGCATCGGTGTAACCTTTGACCACGAGCTCAGAATCCCCTTTATAGACATGGAACATATCTTTAAACCTTTTCAGGTACTTGGGGATATTCTTGACTGCAATCCAATGTGCTAAGCCTAGAGTAGCTTGATATCTGCTGGTCATACTCAGAGAGTAAGGTACATCAGGGTAAGTGCATATCATGGCGTACATGATAGAGCCCATCCCTGAAGTGTATGGAACTCTGTTCATCACATCTAGCTCACCAGGTGTTGTACGATACTATTTCTTACTGAGATGGATACCATATGACATAAGCAAGAAACCTTTCTTAGCATCCTGTATGTTGAACCTCTTCAAAACACTTTGTTAATTTATGTAATCTGGCTCAATCCAATAAGCCTCTTAAATCTATCTCTAAAGATCTTAATTCCCAAGATATAAGCAGCCTCGCCCAAATCCTTTATTAAGAATACCTTCATCAATGAGGACTTGATTAACTCTAACAAAGGAATGTCATTCCAGATGAGAAGTATGTCATCCACATATAACACTAAGAAGACTATTGCATTGCCACTATTTTTTTGTACACAAAAGGTTCTTCCTTGCAGTTGATAAAATCAAACTTTTTGATCTCTTTGTCAAAGTGCTTGTTCCAACTCGATGATGCTTACTTCAATCCATAAAGGGATCTTTAAAGCTTACACACCTTCTTAGCAACTTCTCTACAAAACCTTCTGGTTGTGTCATATACACATCCACTTCTAAATTCGCATTTAGAAAGATAGTTTTGACATCCATTTGTCATATTTCATAATAATCAAAAGTAGCAATTGATAGAAGGATCCGAATTGACTTAAACATAACCATGGGTGAGAAGATCTGATCATAATCAATTTCTTGAATCTGGTTGAAACCTTTCGCAATTAGTCATGCTTTGTAAGTTGTTAAATTTCCATCTATGTCTGTCTTCCTTTTGAAAACTCACTTGTTTTCAATGGGATTGACCCCAATAGGAAGATCAAACAAGTTCCAAATCTAATTGTCATGCATGGACTGCATCTCAAAATTCATGGTTCTAAGCTATTTATTAGAGTTTGGCTTTTCCATCACTTCCTTATAGGTCAATAGATCTTCGATGTCCAACATCATCACCTCTTGTAGTCCCACATACCTCTCAAATGCACAGACTACCCGAGTTGACCTTCGCAGTGGAACTAATTCAAGTTGACCTTCCTCTACAACTCCTTGGGTTCAAGTTCAACTTTGAATTATGTTGATTCAGATGGAGGTTGGTCATGAGCCTCTTTCACAACTATTTGTGGAGTTGGTTGTACTTGACTCCTATTGACTGAAGCATCTAGGGGTGGGTTAATGTGGCTCCCACTAGCCTCGTTATCTTCTAATGTTTCCTAAATTTTTTCAAATCTAACATTACTTCCACTACTTCCTCTTGCGAGAAATTTTTCTCTAAGAACACACTATATCAAGCAAAAAATACTTTGTTCTCTCTATCCTTTCGTTTTCTTAGGATACCCCACGAATAAACACTTGTTTGATTGAGGGCTAAGCTTGTCAGATGTACATTTGAAATATGCCTCGCAACCCCAAATTTTTAGAAAAGACTTGTTAGGCACTTTGCTAAACCATATCTCATATGTTGTCCTTTCTACAAACTTTGATAAAATCCTGTTTAGTGTGAATGCAATGGTTTCAATTGCATATCCCCAAAATGAGATTGGAAGTTTGGTTTGACTCATCATAGATTGAACCATGTCTGACAAAGTTCGATTCTACCTCTAAAAAACACCATTCCATTGTCACATTCTAGGAGGGGTAAGTTGTGAGATTATCCCACACACTCTAAGATAAGCACCAAACTTATGACTCAAGTATTCACCTCCATGATCTGATTGTAAGACTTTAATCTTCTTGTCGAGTTGGACATAACCATATCTACTAAAATCATTAGTAAACATGATGAAGTATTGAAAACCACCTCAAGCATTAATACTCATTAGTCCACATACATCACTATATATTAGACCCAATAAATCATTTACCCTCTTATCTTGGTCATTTTGCCAAGTAGACAAGATTCATATATTTCGATCGATTCCAGATCAAATTGTCCAAGAAGTCCTACTTCTTGCAATTTCTTGATACGCTTCTCATTTATATGACCTAGGTGACAATGCCACATAAGAGTAATGCTCTCATAACAAGTCTTGAGCTTTTTGTTATTAACATTAAGATCCTGTTTAACTATCTCAAGCAAGTATAGACCATTCTTAATGCAAGAAGATCCATAAAATAAACCATATATATAAATCGAACAAGATCCATTTGAGGTGGTAAAGGAGAAATCATTATTGTCCAAAAGAGAAATAGAGATAATGTTTTGAGAGATGGACAAAACAAAATAAACACATTTAATTTCCATTACAAGCCTATTGGGAAAATGTAACTCAATGCACCCAACAGTAACGGCTGCAACACTTGCACCATTCCCAACGTTCAGTTACACTTTGCCCTTTCCAAGCATCCTCCTATCCTTTAGTGTCTGCATATTTGAACAAATATGAGCATATGATCCGGTATTCAATACCCAATCAGAAATAGAAGTAGCAAGGTTAATCTCAATAACATATATACCTGAATAAGAAGGTAAAACCGTTCCACTCTTCAAGTCCTCGAGTTATCTGTGACAATGCCTCTTCCAATGTCCTTTGCCTTTACAATAAAAACATTTGGCATTAGAAGGGGTTCTGGCCTTGAGAGTGCTTAAAGTCACCACTTGAGCCTTCCTTTTGCCACCTTTTACCTTTTTCTTAACTTTTCACTTGCTCTTAACTTTCTTTATCTTCTTCCCTCCCTCCTGAACCACCAAGACATGAAATACTCCTTTCTTCATGTCCCGCTCAATAGTCTTGAGCATCCCATAGAGTTCCTCCAAACTCTTCTCCATCTTATACATATGGTAGTTCACGATGAACGATGAATAGCATGACGACAAAGAGTTAAAGATAATATATGTGGATAACCCTAGGTCTAATGAGAGACCTAGCGTATCCAACTACTCTACAAGGCTCATTACCTTGAGCATTTAAGCACTGATAAAGGTACCCTCTGACATTTTGACAGCCAGGAGAGACTTGTTCATATTATCCCTCTCAATAAGGGCTTCCTTAAGAAACATTTTCTTGGGCTGCTCTATGATGTAGTATGACGTGTTTGATTTGATTCGCTTTTGCAATTCAGGTGGCATCATCGCTACTATAAGGCATTGTACATTAACCTCATCATATGAGTGCTTGTTGTATACGTCAACTAATTCCTTAGCGGCTCCCTCAAGGGGTGGTTTAGGAAGGGGATAATTTAAGATTTATTCTTTTCACTCCTTCCTGAGAACGATTCTCAGGTCTCGATGCCAATACATAAAATTTGAACCATTAGGGCTCAATTTATCCTTATCCAATATAGAACGCAAAGAGAGATTGATTTGACATAATCTACAACATAAAAAACAAGTTTGAGTTAAGTTCATGTAAATGTTTTATTTCCAAAATAAAACTTCCATTACAACTTTTAAAAATTGTGACTTTTGTAGTACGTCCAAGATCTCTATTTGTACTAAGAATAAGCCAGTGGCGGAATGAAACTTGAACTTAGTTATTTTAGGTAAGCAACTCTTTGCTAATCATATTGTATATGACTCTTGGTTTGTTAACAGCTAATGTTAAAAAAACTTTTCCCTAAGGTCTAAAACCATTTTGATTCCTTGTTAGGTTAACCTCGCTCCATTTGTTTTGGCATGTCCGACATACCCCATGAATCTTAAAGATAGAAAGTGACACCCACTGAATGGGTCTCGTCATCTAACGATCGATAATTTGAAATGGAAAAAGTAGGGAGGGAAAACGACTTAATATTATGTGGGACGTTTCTTTAAAAAATGTAGGGATCAAATTATCACACAATTTGTTAATCATATTAATTATAATTTCGAATTATTCCATATATCTCAAGAAATTGTTAATCCCTATTTTTAGAGTTTATTTATGGAAGTCATGTTAATATTACACCTCGAGTTATCTTACCTATGGTGGTCATGTTAACATACATTCATACCTAGCCTATGAAATTCATAGCATCACAAATGATATCAAACATATGTTGTGAGTTTTGTATGGCCCTTTTGGAAACTTTTCTCACATCTTGTTGTTTTCTTCACCGTCTCTTTTTTTTTTTGGTAAATTCCTTCACCATCTTTTTGGTTAAGTCAAAAAATCAAAATTTAAATGTCCATTCCAAAGTAGAATTATTCTAAAAAGGAAATAACAATTACATTTTGAATCCCCATTCCAAATGTAATAGGCATGCATGCCTCAAAAGAATGAATTACATCAAAAGCAAGTCAACTTACTTGCTCAATTAATTAATCTAATTAATTAAATTTAAGGGGCACCAAAGACTAGATTACATTCATTTAAAAGGAAGCAATACGACATATAAGGCATTGACATCTTGGCCATACAAAACTCACTTTCATCCCTACAAAAACAAAGTAGTGCTAAAACAAAAACAACATTTTCATTTCCCTATATGAATAATTCAATCACCATTAATACATAAATCAACTGCAAATTTGTAGCTAAAAAAGAATACATAACATAACATATATTCCATTGTATGTCAAAAAGAATTTTCGAATATTTACACATGTCTGTTTCTCACAAAAAATCCATGTTAAAATTAGAAACACATTTTGCCAATTAAGGTCATTAATAAATCTAAAAGTAAACTACATATTGGAAAGGCTTATAAAAATTAATCTATCACATAGACTTAACCTTTATAACCTAAATAACAATCCTATTAACTTGGTTTAGGGATATCCCAAAAAAGTTGGATGAAAAACATGCACCTAAGTGCAAACAAAAATGTTGGAAAAAATATCCAACATTTCAATCCTTGACATTCCTTGCTTTCAATTAATTCTAACAATTAAAATTAATTCTAACAATAGGTCATAAATCACAATCAAATCATTGTTTGGAACCTAGAAAAGCACTAAATCATTTATAGGAAAATGTTTAAAATAAGATTTATTAATACACATAACAACTAATCTTCAAGACAAGCAATTAATTAACTAACTTATCATATAAAACCTTGCACCAATTCAGTCAAAAATGGTCACAAAATAGAGCCTAAGTTATGATACCACTGTTAGCTTTGTTAGGCTTCAAGTGGGTTAAATTTTTTTTAAAATCCAATAAGAAGCAAAAGATCTTGTCTTGTAACCAATTCATAAACCAAAATAGCACATATCAAAGCACATAAACCATTACACCTTGAACTTGGTCCCCAAACCAAATAGAAGATCTCATGGTTTCACCTCCTTGCTCACGACTTCATCTCCTTGCTCATGGCTTCACCTCATTTGCACTAAATTAGGTGCACTCCAAGGTTTCCACCGAAGATTGATTAGAAAGCCTAATGTTTCCTAATGCTAGATGGTACTTTAATGGCTTATCTTTGATCCTAGAAAATCCCCAAAATAACAAAAGGATGGGTGATTGATTGTTGAACACATGACCTAAATGGCAAATCTTTTTCGATCTTGTAAGAAGGATGAAGAAAATTGGTAGTTTGGAGGAAGACAAAAGAGAAAAGAAAAAGTTGAAACCGTGGGAGAGAAGATGAAAAAATAGCAGCAACTAGAAAACCACACCAAAAAAACAAAAGTCCTCTCCCTTTTAAACAAATTATGGTTTATTAAAAGCCTCTTGAATTGTCTAAAATGCCCTTATGTGAATAAAGCCAAGAAATAAAGTGAAAGGGTAACTTAGTCATGAGGCTTTAAACACATCTTTATGTTAATTTCATGGCTATGCAAATTTTCATTTAAATAGTAACTTTGCTATTTATCTCATGTTTCAAAATAATTAAACATTTGGCCCAATTGCCATATAACTATACCATATAATTATATACAATATTTTGTTAAGCATTAAATTTATATGACATGTCATGCATGTCAAATAAATTTATCTAGGATTAATTTTTTTATCTAATAACATTTATTCTAATACCGTATGACGACCAAAATAATTATAACACTTATAATTAATTTTATTGTCATATTCATATCTCCATATGATATACTAGAATAATTTCCCTTTCCTAACCAAATCTTCTCTAATGTGACCCATTGGGATATATGTCATGTTGACAATAAAATTAAACTTTTAATTATATACATCATAAGCGGTATCTAACAAAATACATTATAATTACTCAAATAACACATATGATAAGTATTGTACACAAATCATGATCCCGAAGCAATAATTGCCCGTGTCAATTCTCTTGTCTCATTATATCCTTAATAAATGCAAGATTGAAATATGTCATTCTCGCCAATTTATTCTTTCTTGATTTCCAAAGTAAATCGTAAACACGATTAACTCTTTAATCATATTGCATGGATACAATATTACTTTATCAAATGCCTATAAACATTATTGCTCATATCATATACGAAGGAAAACAAGATTCTTAATAAACATTTATCCTTTACATAACTCATGCATACTATAGCGTTATTTGTATAGCTACCTGTTAAGGTTAATGTTGGATAATGCCAACAAATACAGATTTCTTATGTAAGAAAATGAACATCTTATACTATATAATTGAAGACACATATGAAACATTAATGACATAAACACAATCTTAATAATTTTCATTTAGGGTTTGTCGAATACCGTAATCTCCATTATGTATCTATGTGATTAAACTGATAACTCCTTATCAAATGGTTTATAGAACATCACCATCATTTAATCTACATACTATTTAGTGGTCAATTAATATTCCATGTTAATTACAAGATTATTTCAGAATAATCATTATTTTCTATTACAAAGTTCTACAATCCGAGTCATCAACTCTAATAATCCATCAATAATGAAAACTCATAGAATAAAATGATATGAACCATCTAATTCATGAGCATATGTTGGGCCCGGGCCCGGATCCCTATTTCTGAGGCGGCTCCTCGGACTGCGCTCGCAACGGGCGTCCCAAAACGTCGGACCCGATCCCAACATCCATACATAATCAATTCACACATGCAATTTCACACACAAATACCATACACACAATCATTCGAACTATGAATTAAATACCCCATAAGCCAAGGGGCTTCATGCAATAACAATACAAAGGAA
>JANVCQ010541212.1:0-17407 GCA_025531925.1 Erythroxylum plowmanianum | reverse complement strand
TTACCCAAATAAACATTTAACATCACTAATTCCTCATTTAATAGTTCTGACATCCAATCAAAGTTCGGGGTCCAACATATCAATTATAAATGCAATGCACATGATACTCTCTTTCATTTATTATTTTGTTGCTATCGAGTGCCTTTTTACTAACCCATATCCCTTGTGGATACCAGGCTTGTTTCAGATAATGTCCCATATCCCTTAGTGGATACCGGGTACATTCACAACTGAGCCAGAGACTCTTATCACATTCTAAGCTTTAAGCTCTTTTTCGGTGGCTACTCTGGTCACAACAGCCTTTATGTTTTCATGCATTCATGTAATGAAATGCATCACATTCACATTTATCATCGGACATTAGTCTGGCATTTAACATGAATGTTGAGTATCACTTATTTCATCAAATTCACTTACAAGGAGCACTTCCAATATCTTATTCATGCATCTTGGACATTCAATGTTCGAAATCAGCACAATCATATTCGCAAAATAATTTAATATAGAATTTGAAATAACAATTATTCAAGTGAGACCGTCTAGGTTACTCACAGTTTGCTCCAGATAGCTATTGCCTCGGAGTCCCAGTAACGCTTAGATGTGGTCGCTCAAATTGCTTTTCTAAATCATGCAATATATATTTACATATATCACAAATTTGCACAATTATATAAGTACTCATTTATGTAAATATGTATATATATGGATTATGTAAAATACCTGCTCAATGACAATCCCCGGTATGTTCACTTTATTCATATCACATGATCATTCGTAAATCAAAAGTCATATATATCTAATTTGAACTTAGGTTTTCTACCTCAATAATCCAAATTTATTCTAAGTTCATCACTCAATCGTTCATCCCAGCTTTTTCTCAAAGCAGATTTTTGGGTCAATATTGCATGATCATTATGACAAAGAAAATGAAGTATTTAGGCAAAACATTATTCTAAACAAATGTTGCCATATGTCTTAAGTTTCTAAGGACACCAAGTTCTCACAATTTGGTTCATTATTCTGCAAGTTATACACAAAATACTTCAGACTATACTCAAACTGCAATAGTGCTCAGTACTCAAATTCAAGCCAAAATTTGAAACTCTTAGAGGTAGAATTAAAATTAGATTCCTTCATAAAATTTGTATCCATATATCTCTACTTTAATCTAAATCAAAAATAATCTCATTTGGATATCTACAGATCAAGATATGGACAAAATATAGATGTCTGCTCAGTGAAAACACCCCATTTAACAATATTCCAACACATTTCATCATTTTCATCCTGAATTCATCAATCATTTCCTAATGAATTCATATGGCCATGAATCTTGATGGAGAGGAAGAATAATGTGTGAGGAGTTTGTAGTTCAAATTTCAAGTCAATTGGAAGTTCGAAGAAGAATTTATGGTTAAAAGAGTGAAGGATGTTCAAAACTGTCAAAAATCACTATACTCTCACTGTCACGAGCATTTCTAGTTGGTTGCTCACTATCAAGCACGATCATGCATTTTCGGATACCTCCTCTCTATCACGATCATGCTTGTGCATGATCGTGCAACTGCTCTGAGGTTCCCTTCTGTCACAATCGTGCATGTGCACGATCGTGCGACTCCTCTGAGGCTCCCTCTCTGTCACGATCGCGCTTTTACGTTCTTCTCTAGATTTTTATGAAACTACAGATTTTCAATCTCTTCTTCATATATTTTACTAAATCCATCATTTCTAACTTATTTCCTCTTCATTCCCACTTCTATTTCAGCTCAACTCAATCATAAACAAATCAAAATCTATGATTAATCACAAGCATAAAAAACTGAACATATCTAACACGCATTCCTCATATTTTCTGCATTTCTTCACCTGCATCAACACCTTCATTTCATCTCTAACTTATCATTTTAATTCTTCCCATATCACGACATCAAATTACTCCTTTTTTCATTAATTTTAGACTCATTTTAGTTTATTTCCAAAATACCAAAAGGGATTCACGTAATAACAGTGAAAACAGAATATACGCATATCATCTTTTCATAAATTTTATGCACTCTTTTTTCTACACCATTTTGATGATTTTCAAGTTCAAACTTATCTCTACAACAACTTATGAAAGGTTAATCATCTTGTAAGCAAAAATAAGATATTTATATACACATTCCATCACTTACGATTCACACATATAATTTCATGATCAAGTCATCAATCTCAATTTACTCGTCATATTAGTTTCATTTAACAATACCCATGATGATTAAAGCATAACTTACTTGATTTAGCTTCAAAATCTTCAAACTCTTCTAGAACACCAGGAAGCTCTAATTTCTTATACAACTCACGTACAACATCATGAAGGCTGGGTGGTTTAGGTTTCTTATGGCAAATGAAGAAGACAACAAGGTGAGAGTAACAAGTGAAAGAAAAGAGAAAGCTAGTTTCAAAGTTGATGAAGGTTGGTGAGAAAATTCATGAAGAAGGTGAAGAAGGTCACGAAGAAGAAGAAGAAGTAAGCAAGATTTAGACAATTAAATTGTCTTTCAATTATAATTATGGGAATAAAGACTAGGCTTGGCAAGTGACACTTGTCACTTGCCACATGTCCAATTTCTATGAGTTTAAAATAGGTTCTCTTATTAAACTAATCCAATCAACTCTAATTTCTACTCCAATTGTCTCTAAATTTTCAATGACATATTTTATTAAATCTCAATGTCATTTATAAAATTTTCCACAGTCATTTGACTCTTATTTCTAAGACCATTTAACTATTGTCTTACCACTTGATATTTTTCCTAGTCCAAAAGTACCCAAAATTTCAAAAATTTTCTAAATTTTACCAAAAATTTTAGATCAATAATTACACTCTTCAAATCAATTTTTAATACATTTAAACCATAATTCACAATATAATCACATTTATAAATCAATTATAGTCAGAAATGTCAATGAATACATGTATAACCATTTTAATGTACAAAAATCAATATTCACGTAAGTGTGTATACTATATTATGCATGAGCATGAAATGTACTTTTTAACTTCTCAATAAACTCTCATGTACACTATTCTAGGGTTCTAGCCCCTAACATGGGATAACGAGATGTTACATATAAGCTAGCTAGAAAACATGAAATGGTAGTGCAGCATTCGGGAGGATTGGGAAGAATGCAACCAAGGGGGTCGTATAAGGGGGAGTGCGTTCAATATGTTGAAGCCTGCAGGACTTTTGCCAACCCCTATATAACTAAGTTCAAGGAATGACAGAGAACTAAGATGGAGTAACACGACTACAAGCAAGGAGCTTAATGACCAACAAGCCAAAGGTTTATATTTTTTGAGTGATGAAAAGTGTGTGTAAGGTCATAGGTGTAAAAAACAGATGTTGCAAATGTATGTGGTAGAGGATGAGGAAGAGATGGATGAGATCAACACAAAGGAAGACGATGAAGAACCAAGCATTTCATTACAAGCCATGTCGGGTGTCTCTATGGCCAACTACCAATAAATAAAGGTAAAAGGTTGCATTGATGGAATAATGGTTCACATATTAGTTGATGGGGGGGGGGGGGTAGTACTCATAATTTCATTGATAAAGAACTAACAAGGAGGTTAGGCTATGAGTTGGAATCAGTGAGATACTTATCGACTATAGTTAGAGGGGGTATGGGGTTGTGTTGTAATGAAGTTTGTTGAAACTTAAAATGACAGATGGGTGGAAAGGAGTTTTGTACTGATGCTTCGGTGTTAGACATTGGAGATAATGACATGGTTTTGGGGGTATAGTGGTTATCAGGATTTGATGACATTGTTTTCAATCATCAGAAGGGTAGCATGAAATTCTATCATCTTGGGGATGAAATGGAGTTAATTAGTGCTGACAATTCATGAGTGCAAGAAATTTTGGAAGGAAAAATGGTGCGGTTATGGAGAAATAAGGATATCATCTATTGTTTTATGGTGTTATTTCAAGGGGAGGCATTTAATAATTACTCAAAAACACAGATAGAGTTATGCACAGCAGCGACAGAAGAGATTGTCATAGAACCCCCAGCTGACTTTACAGCACAAATGCAAGTGTTGTTAAAAAATTTTGAATGAGTCTTTGAAGAGCCTAAAGGGTTACCACTAAATAGGTTCCATGACCACATAATACCTTTGAAGGAGGGTACCAAAGCAGTGAATATTGACCCCATCATTATTCAGGCATGCAGAAGAACATTATTGAAGATTTAGTTACAGATATGTTACAACAAGGCATTATATGTTAGAGTTTAAGTCCATTTTCAACTCCGGTAATTTTAATCAAGAAGAAGGATGGTTCTTGAAGGTTTTGTGTTGACTATAGGTCTCCTAACCAATGTACTACCAAAGGATAAATTTCCAATTCCTTTAGTGGAGGAGCTATTCGATGAATTACATGGGGCTTGTTGTTTTTCGAAATTGGATTTTAGAGCTAGCTACCATCAAATTCGAGTTGATGAGGATGATATATATAAAATAACTTTCCGTACTCATAAAGGGCATAATGAGTTTATGGTGATGCCATTCGGATTGAGGAATGCCCCAACAACTTTCCAAAGTCTAATGAATCATATATTCAAGATGCATTTATGAAGGTTTTTTCTCTTTTTTTAATGATATACTGATTTACAGTAGCTCGTATGATTTGCATTTGCACCATTTATAATTTGTATTAGAGATTGATAATCATGTATAGATCTTCATATTAGATATGAACTTTCCTCTTTAATATGTATCTCATTTGATTTCATTTTGTGTATCTCATTTATCTTGTATATCTCATTTGATCCTCAATATCTCTTTTGTTATTATTATTAGATACCAAAACACATGTATAAATACCTGTAAAAGCTATTTAGAAAAACACACAATCAATACAATACAATTACATATCAATTGCTTCATTTTATTCTTTCATGGTATCAGAGCCTATACACTAATCCTATTACTGAGCTACAAATTCAAGCTAGCAATCCTTTTCTCAAACACCTACCCTGCATACAAAAGCAGCAAAACCAACACACAAAACATTTGACCCTGCATACACAAGTAGCAAAAATCAACATACAAAACATCCTCTCTTTTTTTCAGAACTAGTACATCACAAATATCTTCAATGCTTGATCTTACTTCCCCCACATTACCATTCAATTAGATTACAAACTTCCTAACTACAAAATTATATTCCTCAAATTACCTCATCTGACATAACCAAATACATGCCATTCTTGTCACTTCTGATCTCAATGGGTACATTGATGGATCAACTCCACCACCTTCAATCACTCCAGATGTTGAATCTTCATAATACCTCAAGTGGCAGAAATTTGACCGACTTGTATATTATTTTCTCACCGCGTCTTTGTCTACCTCCACTGCCCGCCTTGCCATTGGATGTAATATAGCCCGTGATCTCTAGCTCAATCTAGAGCAACACTTCATGCAACAATCCAGCTCCCAACGTTCTTTTCTCCGACAAAAACTTCATACCCTACAAAAAGGACAACAATAGATTACCAAGTATCTTACAACTATCTTAACTATGGCAAAGGAGCTAGCAGCTATAGGTGATACAATATCAAATTCTAACCTTATACTTTTTTACTCTAAACGGTTTACCTGCAGATTTTGAATTCTTCATCACGGCGGTGGAGCATCGCAAATCCATCATCTCCTTTGGTGAACTTCGGGTAAAGCTCCTCATCCACAAACAACAACTTCTCTTGTTTCACTTCGCTCCATCATCAGACATTGCTCTCGTCGCTTCGTTGTTTGGCCATTCACCCTCTCCAAACACCTTCGGACGTGACGGCTCCAGAACGAGGGGAGGATGACACGAGCATTAACACCATTTAAACCTTAATGGCCAAAGTTATGAAGGTGGGCCGACTGGGCCAAATAGTTATGGTCATGGACTTGGTCCGATTGGGCCCTCAGTTTTGGGCACTGGTCTAGTTCAACTGGGCCAGTCTCTTTTAATCAGTATTCCTCTAAGCCTAGACCCACCCAAAACTACCAACAAAGCCAATCTTATAACTATTTTAGGTCAAATAAACCTTCCACTAAATGCCAAACTTTTTGGAAATGGGGACATAATGTTGCACACTGTCGTTTTTGATATTCCGAGTCTTAAAATTTTCCACTTTCGAACCCCACAAACCTTAATAATTTATCCATTGCTTTCACTGCCCTTGACATCACAAATTCTTCTTATCCTTCAGCTGTCACTTCTAACACTATTGCAAAATGGCTACCTGACACTGGTGCTACAACCCACACGACTCCTGATCCCTCAACTTGTCGAATCCTCAACACCGTAATGGTCGAAATATAGTGACTTTTGGTAATGGAAAAACTCTTCCTATTTCATCTACTGGTAACCTCACATTCTTTACTCCCATTAGATCCCTTCATCTCAATGATATTTAAGTTGTTCCCAATCTTACTACCAATTTACTTTCTATAGCTAAATTTGTTAAGGATAATTCTTACATCATTGTGTTTAATTCCTTTGGTTATATTATGAAGGATCTTCACACCAGGATACCACTTCTCGTGGGTACCATACATAATAATCTTTACCCATTGAAGAGTCTAGTAAATTTCACAAATATGTTTGCTTTCCACAACACCTTTACTCCAATTCAATTATGGCATCAACGTCTTGGTCATCCTTGTCCCGCTACACTCTCTAGGTTATCTCCCCTTTTGAATATCAAACCTCATGCAATAAAACATTGTACTTCTTGTCTTCAAGGAAAAAGTTCTCGCCTTTCATTTCCTTTATCTTCTCGTGTTTCAAATAAGCCACTATAACTTATCCATTGCGATATTTGGGGACCATCTCCCTCCCTTTCCTTCTCTGGATTTCATTATTTTATTCTTTTTGTTGATGATTTCAGTCGATATACATGGATTTATCCTTTAACCCACAAATCTTAAGCCCTTTCTCGTTTTCAGACATTCAAAGCTCACTCTGAAAATCTTTTTTCGACCTCTATAAAAAATTTTCAATGAGATGGAGCTCCTGATCTTGTCAAAGGTCTGTTCGCTAACTTTCTTACTATACATAGCATTATTTATTGTATTTCTTGTCCTCATACCCCATAACAAAACGAGATTGTTGAATGTAAAATTTGTCACCTTACTGAAGCTAGTCTCACACTTCTTATTTATGCCTCACTTCATAAAGCCTTTTGGTATGAAGCATTATCAACAATTGCCTACCTTATAAATCTATTACCAACCCTGTTCTCCATAACAAATCCCCCTATGAAATTCTTTTTCTCACAAAGCCCAACCTTTCTCACTTTCAGGCCTTTGGGTGCACCTACTTTCCCTTCACTAGGTCCACACGTTCAAGCAAACTCGAACCAAAGTCTACAAAACGTGTCTTTCTCAGGTATTCTCCTAATTACAAGGGCTATCATTGCCATGACCCTATTACATCTAAAATATATATCTCTCATCATGTTTGTTTTGTTGAAAACGACTTTCCCTATACTAGTTCCTCTCCCTCTCCCTCTCCCTCTCATGTCTTAAGACACTCATCATCATCTCCTTACCCCTGCCTATGCCTCCACTTACAACCTCATCTCCCTCACCAACTTCCTCCTCTCCACTCGCGATCCCACATCATCCCATGGTCACCCACACTCGTGATCAAACTCATATACCTAACACATTCTCTGATTATGTCACTTACTCTACCCACACACATACATCTAATGATCATGATCCTACTTCTTTCACTCAAGCTAATATGTTTCCACGTTGACGTCAGGCCATGGTTGACGAGTTCATAGCTCTTCATCGCAACAACACATGGACTCTTGTCCCTCCACCACCAAATGTCAATCTTGTTGGTTGTAAATAGGTCTTTTGCACAAAATTAAAGCTCATCTTGTTGCCAAAGGCTATCATTAGACTCCTGGTATAGATTATACAGATACTTTTAGCTCAGTTTTCAAACCCACTACCATTCGTCTCATCCTTACTATTGTAATCTCCAAACATTGGCAAATTCGTCAACTCAATCTGAAAAGGGCCTTCCTTAATGACACTCTCCAAGAACCAATCTTTATGACTCAACCTCCTGGCTTCCTAGATACACATCATCCTTCTTGGGTTTTTCACCTCCACAAAGCTCTCTATGGTCTCAAACAGGCCCCTCATGCTTGGTTTCATCACCTCAGTCAAAAACTTCATGAACTTCACTTTGTTTCCACTAAATCTGACACGTCACTTTTCGTTCATAATACTCCCTCTAATACTACCTTTCTTTTAGTATATGCTGATGATATCTTGATTACAAGTTCTTCACCCTCATTCATTACCACCCTTATTAAAAAGCTTAACACTTCCTTTTCCATCAAAGACTTAGGACCAATATATTATTTTCTTGGTATTGAAGCTACCAACATAACAAATGGCCTTTTACTCACAGAAACTAAATACACCAAAGAACTACTACATCAACCTGGCCTAGATCACTCCAAATCTGTACCCACACCAATCACACCCACTCTTCCTCTTTCAAAAAATCATGGCATTCCTCTTTCTGATCCCACTGAATATCGAAGTACTGTTGGTGTTCTACAATATCTTTGCCTTACTCACCCTAACATTCAATTTGTTGTCAACAAAGTTTCTCAATTTATACAATGTCCTACTGATATTCACTGAACTGCAATGAAACGGATTCTTCACTACCTCCGATCCACACCCTCTTCAGGTATACATTTTGTAACCCCATGTTAAGGGTTA
Source organism: Erythroxylum plowmanianum (assembly GCA_025531925.1). Taxonomy (NCBI): domain Eukaryota; kingdom Viridiplantae; phylum Streptophyta; class Magnoliopsida; order Malpighiales; family Erythroxylaceae; genus Erythroxylum; species Erythroxylum plowmanianum. The sequence goes on along the minus strand of JANVCQ010541212.1, from coordinate 8,616 downwards.
GAAAATTTAGAAATTTCAGTGCACTTTATGCTTTGCATAATTGAGTATTTCGCTGTTACGTGCTTATGAATTTTGACAGATACAAATTATTGTACATGCATTCATGACATTTTTAAGGTAAAATGGATTTATAAATATGATTAAATTGTAGAAGACTCATTCGGAGACTATTGGCATTATTTCAAAATTTTTGGGAATATTAGGAATTTTTCTGAAAATTTTCGAATATTAAAAAAAATAGACTAATGGTATTTGGACTTGTAGCACTTCTTTATGGATGAAAAATAGCTCACATGCAATGGGGCCATGTGTCAACGAGTTAATTAAACATGTAACCACAAGTGGAGAAAGATGAAGCTTATTGTTTATTCTTCGATTTTGCTTGGTTTTTTCCTTAACACTGAACCTTGCTTTTCACTCTCACTGCTAGTGGTTTTTCTAAAAGAGAGGTAAGTGACATTTTAAGTTTATGGTGTTGTGAATAAGTTTGATGATGTTTCACGGTTGAGAAAGGAATACATGCATGATTTGTGTATAAAGCATTTCGGTGATAGTGTGAAATATGCATGAGTTTGTTTTCATTGTACATGCATGAATCTATTAAATATTGGTAGAAATGGTTTTAAATGAGTTTAATGATATGGAATGTAGCTTTTGGTGAGGTTGTGAAAATGAAATGATCTAAAGTACTTGTGTTGTTGAAAATGAAAGAAGATAGAAAATGCAGAAATTTGGAAGTTGCGTGAATGAGATTCGAATTTCTTTGATGTTTTTATTGAATCTTGGATTTTTGATTTATTTGAGTTATGATGAGCTGAAATGGAAGTAGAATAATTAGTTTAAGTGTTATATGTTTTCATTGAATAAGCTAGAAGTGAGAAATCTGGAGAAAAATGGAAGAGAGGAAGAAGATGCAAACCTGTAGTTGAGTTTATGGAAAAATGGCTGTTGAAAAAGTTGGGATGTCGTGATCGTGAGATGAGAGGAAGAAATAGACTATGTTCGGAGGTTTAAAAGCACTACGGTGACTTTGTTGGGTATGTTGGGAGTCACCATCATGCTTAAGCAGGACGAAGACTTTGCTAGTATGATTGGGAGTTGTGCACCCGAAGGGTTGACTCATCCTGAATACCTTTGCTTCTTTTGGTCATAACTTTGTCATCCGGCCTCCAAATGACATGAGACTTAAATCAATAGATTCTTAACACATTTTTATACCTCTATATAAAAATTGATAGCCTTTTTAATTGAATTAGAAAAGATTGATTGAATCAAAGTGAGGGAATCTGTTGGAATAGTATGAACTAGAATATTTTACTGAATATACTTCGATATTTTGCTTATATCTTGAATTGTAGAGCTCCAAATGGGATGATTCTTAATTTAAAATAAACTAGAGACATAGGAATACAAATTTTATGAAGATATTAAATTCTAATTCTGCCTCTAAGAATTTCAGATTCTAATTTGAAGTGAGATAAGAATTTTAATGAAGCTTAAGTACATTCTGAGATCTTTTGAGTAAAACTTTCAATATACATAACCAACTGAAATGATCTTAGTATCATTAGAAACTTAAGACTTGGGAGAACAACCTTCTAGAAGGAAGTGTCGTCAAATTACCTCACCTTCCTGATGAGAATAATTGAGAAAAGTGGACCCAAAAGTTAGTTATGAAATAAATCTTGATTGAGAAATTTAGTATGATTTCACATGATTGATAATGTGATAAGATTTAAGGATAAGAAACTCGAAATTTGTCATGAACATGCATCATACATATTCATTTTACATGAATGTGCATTAATGAATTCTTAATCATGCACAATAGTGATATATATTTGTACTAAATGTTATAGAGGAACACATAGAGCGACCACTTCTAGATATTGCCGGGACTTCGAGGCAATAACCAATAAGGGAGCTTTTGTAAGTAATTTAGATGGTCTCTTCTGTAAAAAATTCAGTAAGAAGTTTTTGATGGTTTCACTTTGACTGTTTTGTTTACTATTGATTGCTCCATTGAATGATTTGCAAAGCCGACAGCAATCTTTAGGACACTCACACTTTACTTTATTCTGCTTAGTATTGAATTGAATTTTGTTTTATGTTGATTATTCTCCGAACTCAAGACAATGAATGTCTGAATTGTTTGATGCATGTGAATATGATTGACTAATTATGTTTTCACATGAAATGAACTTGTTTAGTTTTGTAACTGTCAAGTCCTAGTCGTGGGTAAATAGGTATGCCTAGAAGGGGTCTGCAGCTGCTTCTGGATACTTTAGTGTCGAGACCTCGGTCTCTTCTAGACACTTCGATGTTGAGATTTCGGTCTCATCTGGACACTTTGGTGTCGAGACTTCAATCTCATCTAGACACTTCGGTGTTGAGACTTTGGTCTCTTCTATTTATTGGTGCCACTCACGGTATCTTCTGTATAAGTCCCGTTACCTACTTTTGTTCATGGATTTGCAGTCTAAGATCTCTGATAAGCTTTGATAAGAAACAAACCATATTTTTTGATCTAATGGGTTAACACCCTATTTTGAAAATCTGTTCTGTATTTTGTATGTTATGTTCTGCTATTGAAATGTATAACTTTAGCATGCAAAGTGTTTTCATTAATAAATCTTATTCTGTTCTGAATTCCAGCATGTTGAGATGATTTTGTATAATATGATTCAATATCTATTGATGACACATAGTTTAGTTATTACTCACTAAGCTATATGCTTATCACGATGGATTTGCCCCGTATAGGTTTAGATAGAAGGACTTAAGGATTGTGACAAGTCAACCACAATGGCCAAAGGATTCTGAGCTTTTGTTTTGACATAAATGTATTTTGAGTTTGATTTTTGGCTTGTATTTGAATTGGTATGAAGGTTTGTAATAACCATATTACAGGCTGGCTTCTGAACTTATGGTATGTAATGTATGTTCGCTTCAGTTTCTGAAAATTTATGTAATGAATGTTTAGTGTGTTTTGAAATGCTTTCGCATCGATTTGTTGTTTATTTCTATTTGTGAGTCCGATGTGACACTTTCGTCTCCTCCCAGGGGGTATTGAGGCGCCACACTTTTTTGGTATCAAAGGATAGTTTAGGTGATTCTGGTTTAACCAGCACTTAACTATTTCTTCTATTTAAGTGTACAAGTTGTGTTTTGGCCTAATGCGGTGTCCCATGTGTTGTCTATAGAATTAAAGATGGATGGATCTTGTGAAGTCGTTGACAAGGTTACTGAGAGTAATAATCCTGAGTGATCTCGTCCAGTGATGTTTGGACCTTCTAGAGACAATCGAGGAGAAGCTGAGGTGCTGCTTCCTCCTACAACTCAGGGAGAGGCTTTCTTTAAGCTATCTCAGGATGTGATGACACTATTGCATCGTATGACAGCACCTAAGGCTTCAATTGATTAATTGACAAAGTATGGAGCCGAGAAATTTACTAGGATGTCTTTGGAGGAATCTGAAAGAGCTGAGTTTTGGATTGAGAAAGTGAAGAAGGTGTTGGAAGAGATTAGTTGTCCAGCAGATCAGATAGTGCACTGTGATGTCTCTCTCCTTCAAGGAGCAGCCTATGAGTGGTGGAAGTTCATTTTGAGAAATCCTAAGATACCGATGTCTTTGACTTAGGATTTCTTTACCCAAGAATTCAAAGTTAAGTATGTTACGAAGGCTTACAGAAAGGAGAAGTGGAAGCAATTTTTGAATATGAAGTAGAGGAATTTGTCAGTTGCTGAGTAAGATCGGGAATTCAATCAGCTCAATAAGTATGTCCATGAATTTGTGCTTACTGAGGAGTTCCGATGTCATCAGTTTGAGGATGGTTTACATGATTCATCAAGAAGCATTTGGTGGCATTTATTTTGTTGCAGCAAGTCACTTACCATCAGCTGGTACAAGTTGCAATGAAAATAGAGAGGTGAGAAATGGTCAGGAGAGAAAGAAGTCAATAGAGGGGCTTTGTTAGAGGAGGTCAGTCCTTGAGAAAACGAAGTTGGGAAAGTACTTCCTCTGCACCGGAAGTTACCTAGAGATCTGAGACTCGGGGAAAGTGACAAAACTTTCCCTCATCGATTGTTTCTGGTAGGGGTTCCTCTAAGGGTCGAGGTTCTGGTGCCTCGAAGTGCCCTCATAGCTCTATATAGCATTGGAGTATTTTTTGGAGGGCTACAGGTGTATGTTTCTATTGTGGCAGTACTAAACACCTAATAACCAACTGCCTTCTAAGACAGTCTTAGATGTCACAAGCCAGTAGGAAGGTTTTTCATGCATCTACTGGGAACAGAGGACGTAGTAAAAGACGAGGAGGATCTAGTCAGCACAGACCTAAACTGGGTACTCAATCGGAAATAATGAATTGACTAGCTGTGCCTTCTGCTTCGACTCAAGCTTATGCATTGAAAGCTTGTGAGGATCAGGATGCACTTGAAGTCATTGTTGGTATTGTTTCTCTCTTTGATTTTAACATGCATGCACTAATTGATCCTAGATCCACTTATTCATATATAGCTGTGTTAGAGAAATGTTTGATATGAAGATGTTAATAGATCAGTTAGAATATGACAGTCATATAACCAGTCCTCTGGGTAGTAGTGTGTTGGTTAATCAAGTGTTTAGGAAATGTCCTATTATGATATAAGAAACGAATATGTAGCAAATCTGATCAGATTGTCATTTCATGAATTTGATTTGATTCTGGGTATGGATTAGTTATCCAAGTATCAGGCAGTAATTGATTGTCATGCTAAGACAGTTGTGCTAAGGAAGCCTGATCAGTCTATAATAATATTGCATGGCATCTGCATTAGTTCGTTAGCTAATGTAATATCTACTATGCAAGCTCAGAAGCTCCTCAGGAAGGAATTTATGATTAGTATTATGTTATCGTTGTATACCTTTCAATTGATGTGGAAGGAAATGTATTTTAATAGATTTGACAGAGAAAAAGAATAGAGATGTAAGTAAAAGTGATGGGATTTAAAGAGTACATTACCTTGAGAGGTTAAACTTGGAACCAAAATGCTTGTTTAGGTATCATGTTGAAAGTTTGTGATTCAATACAAGGTTATAACATTGGTTTGTTATTAGAATTAAATTTCTGAATTGATTGAGAACATATTCAAGTAAGATGAAGCAAAAGATAGCAATATATGTAAGAAACCCTCAAGAATAAATTGATTAGTTATTGTGAGTGTACATCTAATAAAGTGGCTGCTTTGGCCAATCATGTTACGGTGTACAGATGTAATATTTTTTTGGATATGAATGAATGAACATTGAATAAGAATGAATAAATAAGTATTGAATGAATCAGATGTGAATATTGGAGTCAAATAAGTATGAGATTCAGACAGAGGAAGTTGAATAAACTATTGAGAATGCATCAATTACAAGAAATTGAATAGAGTCACAATGAAGAACAAGTATCCGTTACTGAGGATTGAAGACCTATTTGTCAGTTGAATGATGCAGGATGGAATGGTAGTTGATTATGCCTCTAGGAAACTAAAGTCTCATAAATAGAATTACCCTACACATGATATGGAACTTGCAGCAGTAGTGTTTGCCTTAAAATTTAGCGGCACTACTTGTATGGTGAAAAATGTACAATTTTCACAGGTTATAAGAGTCTGAGATATCTATTTACCCAGAAAGAACTCCATATAAGACAACGGCATTGGTTAGAATTGTTTAAAGACTATGATTCTATTATGAACTACTATCCGAGCAAGGCTAATGTCGTAGTTGATGCTTTGAGTTTGAAAACCATTTCAGCATTAGCAGTGAAGCAAAGTGAGTGGGAACTGGTATCTGATGGAGTTTTAATAGCTCAGTTGAAAGTAAGGCCTACTTTGAGACAAGAGGTTTGTGATGCCAGAGAGTTGATGATAAGTTACAATAACTTATCTTGGCTACTCAGGAAGGTGAATAGTTTGATTTTTTTCTGTGAAAGGAGATGGTGAATTGTATTATAAATATCGGTTGTGTGTGCCAACTAATGATGAACTGAAGCAAACATTGTTATTTGAGGCTCATAATATAGTCCTTACCATGCATCTTGGTGGAAACAAAATGTATCAAGATCTGAAGCAGTATTATGAGTGGTCAGGTATGAAACTAGATGTTGTGGATTATGTAGTTAAATGTCTGACGTGTTAGCAGGTTAAAGTTGACCACTAGGTTCCATTTGGTTTGCTACATCCTATTTCTATTCCTTAATAGAAATAGGATAACATTATCATGGACTTTGTTACTGGACTCCCTCTGAATCAAAGAAAACATGATGTTGTATGGGTAATTGTGGATAAGTTTACCAAATCTGCTCATTCTCTGCCTATTCGTCCTGACTATTCTTTGGATAGGCTTACAGATTTGTATGTGAATGAGATAGTGAGACTGTATGGAGTACCATTGTCTATCATTTCAAATCATAATCATCGATTTACTTCAAGATTCTGGAAAAGCCTATAGAAGGCTCTGGGAACTCAAGTTAAGTTTAGTACTGCTTTCTATCCCCAAACAGATGGACAGTCTGAACGAGTTATACAGATATTGGAAGACATGTTTCGAGGTTGTGTGTTAGAGTTTCCAAGATGTTGGAATAAGTATTTAGCTCTAATAAAGTTTGCTTACAACAACAGTTATCAAACCAGCGTTAGTATGGCACCTTATAAAGCGTTGTATGGTAGAAAGTGTAGAACTCTAGTACGTTGTACTGAGTTGAGTGAAAGCAAGATGATCGGGCCTGAAATTGTGAAAGATACTGAAGAAAAGATTCAGATTATTCAACAAATATTGAAAGCAGTCAGTGATAGGTAGAAGTCTTATGTTGGTCTAAAAAGAAGGAATATTAAATATCAGGTAGGTAATAAGGTGTTCTTGAAAGTGTCACCGTGGAAGAATGTACTTTGATTTAGTAAGAAGGGTAAACTTAGTCCGTGGTACATTGTCCTTTACGAAATTCTTAAAAGAGTTAGACCAATAGCTTATTAGTTGGCTCTTCCTGAAGAATTGGCCAAGCTATATGATGTGATTGACGTTTTTATGCTAAGAAGATATCGATCTGGTGTGACATATAAAATTCTAGTGTAAGAAATTTAGGTACAACCGAATTTGTTGTATAAAGAAGGGCCAGTTTCTATCTTAGCCCGAGAAGTTAGGCAATTTAGGAATAAGCAAATACCTTTAGTAAATGTACTCTGGCAACACCATGGACTTGACGAAGCAACATGAGAACCTAAAGAAACCATGAAAGCTCAGCATCCACAACTATTTGGATCAAGTATGAATTTCAAGGAAAAAATTTCTTAATGAGGGAAGAATTTTAGCACCCCATGTTAGGGGTTAGCAAATTTAGGAATTTTAGTGTACTTTATGCTTTGAATAATTGAGTGTTTCACTGTTATGTGCTTATGAATTATGACACATACAAATTATTGTACATGAATTCATGACATTTTTTAGGTAAAATGGATTTATAAATGCGATTAAATTGTGAAAGACTCATTTGGAGAATATTGGCATTTATTCAAAATTTTTGGGAATATTAGGAATTTTTTGGAAATTTGTGGAATATTAAGAAAAAAAATAGACTAATGGTATTTGGACTTATATCACTTCTTTATGGATGACAAATGGCTCACATGCAATGAGGCTATTGAGTTAATTAAACACATAATCACAAGTGGAGAAAGATGAAGCTCATTGTTTGTCTTCGGTTTTGCTTGGTTTTTTCCTTAACACCAAACCTTGCTTTTCACTCTCACTATTGGTGGTTTTTCTAAAAGCAAGGTAAGTGAAATTTTAAGTTTCTGGTGTTGTGAATAAGTTTGATGATGTTTCAAGGTTGAGAAAGGAATACATGCATGATTTGTGTATGAAGTATTTCGGTGATAGTGTGAAATATGCATGAGTTTGTTTTCACTGTACATGTATGAATCTGTTAAGTATTGGTAGAAATGGTTTTAAATGAGTTTAATGATATGGAATGTAGCTTTTGGTGAGGTTGTGATAATGAAATGATATGATGTACCTGTGTTGTTGAAAAATGATAGAAGATAGAAAATACAGAAATTTGGAAGTTGCGTTAATAAGATTCGAATTTTTAATGTTTTTATTGAATCTTGGATTTTTGATTTGTTTGAGTTATGATGAGCTGAAATAGAAGTAGAAGAATTAGTTTAAGTGTTATATGTGTTCGTTGAATAAGCTAGAAGTGAGAAATCTGGAGAAAAATGGAAGAGAGGAAGAAGATGCAAACCTGTAGTTGAGTTTATGGAAAAATGGTTGTTGAAAAAGTTGGGATCACTATAACAAAAATGACATACAGTAACACTAGACAGTAACACTTTTGACAATATGTTATAAAATACCTATCTATGGTAACATTATGTCTTAAAATGTTATGATTCTTAATTTGATAAGTAAAACTTTATGATTTTATAACATATAATTTATCATTGATAACAATTTTTTAAGTGTTACTAAACATTATAAAAGGTCACTATTTTAAGATGTTACGAAAGTGATGTAAAATAATGACACTTTATATGAGTTACTTTAATAATAAATTTATAACATTTTATATGAATTATCTTAATATCATA
>JANVCQ010538870.1:0-17432 GCA_025531925.1 Erythroxylum plowmanianum | reverse complement strand
GCACGGAGGACTCTCATTGACCTTATACTTGTACATAGGTATGATGGTTTAGGATTAAGTAGTTGGATTCCGGCAACAGGATCCAACATCAGTTGGGCTCCGGATTCGGGGTCCAACAATAATCTACTGACTGGTGTGATGTGCTATTTACGAGTACATCTTCCCTTCCTGACCAACTAAGTCTCCTCACTCGACTGTTTTAGTACCATTTCAGGCACCCTTCCATTTCTATCCAAATCAATGTAAATCAAAATTATGCATATGCCTTAAAATTCAATTTGACCAATTTGATAATATATAATCTTCGTGAAGTTGATGTATGTATGAACAAGATTACGATCTTACAACTACTAATTATTAAAATTAATGATAGGCTAAAAATTGAAGAATTATTAAATAAATAAAATTCATAAATAATATTGAATAGTTATTAAACAAATAAGATTAAAAAAGTTGTATTTTAAAAAATAATTATTAAAATTAATATGATTTTTGAAATAATTAAAAAATAATACACTAATCATAAAAATGTCGTGAAAAACATTCCGCGATGTTTCCAAAAAAACATCGCGGATTCCTTCACATTTTGTAACATTTTAAAAATGTTGCGAAATGTTAGACAATCCTTAAAAACATCGCGAAATGTTAGAAAACGTCATGGATTGTCCAAACTTTCAGTGACGTTTATATAAGCATCGCAGAATATCAGTATTTTCCGTGACGTTTTACATAAAACGTCGCAGAAACGTTTTGCCTACACCACATTTCGCGATATTTTTTGTGACATTTTTTAAAACATCACAGCACACATTCTGCGACGTTTTTGGACATTTTGTGATGTTTTAAAAATGTCGCAAAATGCCTTGTTTTCTTGTAGTGATTATCGATGACATTTTTACAAAATCATCGCAAATCATATTTTACTCCGATCTCAAATATGTCACAAAAAGGGATAGGTAAAAATAAGAAAAATCCTCACCAAAGATATTTTGGGACGTTTTCTTTTCGTGGTTAAAAGTTATTAGCTACGTTATCATATTTGTATGTAATACTGTTTTTGTGACATTTAGTATTTTGTAGCAGATAGATTTAGCGAGGGTTTTTAGAACGTAGGTAAAAATCATTCGAGACAGTTTTTAGAATGTAGCTAAAAATTTTTGGTGGTGACTTTAGAATCATAGCCAAATCCTTTTAGCTATGTTTCTTATTTAAATTTTTAAATTTTTATTTATTTTTTAATGTTTTATAATTTTTAAAAATTATTGTCGGCACTTTCAAGAATGTAACTAAAATGTTTTGGTGACGAATTTTGATTTTTTAGTAAACAATCCTATTAAAATTTTTTATTTGATTATAATTGATGGTAAGATTTTTAATCCATCTTACTGTTTAATTTTGATTCACTTTAAATAGTCATTATATGGATGCTGATATATTAATACTACATTTTTATTATTATTTGTATTGATTTTATTATTTTTTCCATTTTTCAAAAATCATATTAATTTAATAATTTTTTAAAATACAAATTTTTTAATCTTATTTGTTTAATAACTATTCAATATTATTTATGAATTTTATTTATTTAATAAATCTTCAATTTTTAAGTATATCACTAATTTTAATAATTATTCATGTATCACAAGAATTTCATACCTGCAGATAATGTATTATTTAATTACAATTTGCAAGCATATAAAAATACAATAATTAATATCAAAATAGACTAATTGTAATTCGCAAACATGTCATAATACACTAATTAATCTAAAGGTTCATCTATCATCTAACTACCAAGAGTCCTTTTTTGAAAGAACATCCATTAGACATTGTACAAGTTTGTAAGACATAAGATAAGGAGGAAATGTTATGGGTAATTTTGGGAGAAGATGTAGCAGTATATCAAATGCCAAGTGCTTGCGGTCGTGAGATGATTGAAGAAGAGATCCCTCTATGACAACTTCACTAAAGGACTAGATATTGTTTGAAACTTCTTCCTTAAATTAATTAGACTTCTGACTTTTCTTGTGCTTCTTTTGACTACTACAAGCTAACACTATGTATTAACCAATAGCAGCTGTGGAGCTTCAAGTACATGACTAACCAAAGTTGAAAGCAAAGTATTAGGATTCCTCACAGCAATGGCCCCTTCAATCCATTCACGCAGCTGTAGAGCTTAAAGTACATAACTAACCACAGCTTCACATGGCAACTACAATCATAAGGCACATAACATATAGAAACAGTAAAGCAATCATATAAAATAAATCTTAATTGTTATGTTTAAATTTGTGCAACTATAAAAAGAAGTGAAAAGAACAACAAAAGTCTTTATCGAAGCACCAAAAAGAAAAGAAAAAATTTGCATAAGAGAGGGAGAGAGACTGCTCCTCATGGAAAGTTCTTAGTCCCAACGCAAATGATATGCAAGTTGAAGATGGAAGCATTCACACCAATAGAACTAGCACATGTAAAATATTAACAGAAACCTATTGAAACTGTGAATAAGCTCCAACACCTTAATGAAACAAGGGAAAATAGTAAAATTTTTTGAAAGAGAAAACCTAAGATAACATGCTTTCCCCTGGAAGAATGATCCAGTGATGCTTCTATATTGAAAAAAAAGTTGTTCTTTTCATCAATTTAACTTCTAACTATTGCCCTCTTATAAAACACGGATAAAAGGATTCATATGTAGACTGGCAATACCTTGCTCTTGCTCATCAGTTGTGTTCCAACATGCTCAAGACCATTTGTGAATTAGGATTGTATTGCCCATACCACTTAATACACATCAATATAACATCTTGACAAACGTATAACTTCTTCCTTTGTCAGCTTTCTTTTGTAAGCAGTTTTTGAGTCCTTGTCACTTAAAAAGTTCGATTTGTAGCGAGCAAAAACCAAGTGATCTCCATTTAACACTTCACCAAGAGTTTCCTTCTTTTCTTTCTTTGGACCTTAAGAAAAAACGTTAGTGAAACTTCATAACAAGAAAAAGCAATTAGAAAACTAGTAACCTAAAATGAGCCAAACCTAACGAGTAGAAAAGGAGATCAAAATAGCCATTACAAGTAGATTGTGAACAGAAAGGGCATGGAATACTATGTTTCACTATCCAAACTACAACCGTTTCAAACTAAAATGACAACCCACGAAGGTCACGCATATGTACAAAACCATCATGTTGCCATTTCTTTTTGAGATTGATGTCCTCATTCCAATAACAGAAATATATCACATTCCCAAAAATAACTAAAAAAACTATGAAAAGTGAATTAATGCAACCAATACAACATATCCAAACCCCTAATTCCATCATATATGGGCAAGAGTTTTCCTTAAGAGGTCAATGGCTGTGATTATATCCTCCAGATTATTCCTCATCAAAATGTAGTCAGCAGCTTCTATAGCAATATCAGTTCTTACCCCAATCGTCATGCCAACATCTGTAGTAGCTAAAGTAGGTGAGTCGTTGATACCATCCCCTACCATTGCAACTGTGCTTCCATCCTTCTGAAATGAGCAGATGACATCAGCTTTTCCCGCTAGCATTACTTCAGCCTTAACATCTTCAATGCCAACCTGCATACCCAACCAGCACCGAGTAAATTTGCTCGGCAAAAAATCATTTCAAACGGATGTTTATGCTGGCAGTAAAGAAAGGGTAATTGAATTTGTTTCACGAGGTAGAATCAGACGAGTTTGCCTTATAACTCTTCTTTTTATCAGCTACAAATAACAACTATCGATCATTTAAAAGAAAACAGAGTCTAATGTTATAACTTTGGTGGCCATTGAAGGGTTGGAGATCACTTTGTAATAAATGGTATAAGTAATAGGAGAAAGGACCATAATTAAGCAATTAAGATGCACTATACATCAACAAAATGCTTAGATAATCATCCACCATTACTTCATACCAAATTTATGTTATGAACTGAATTTGATAAAAGTATTAAGAGAAACTACAAACCTCCTTAGCAATAGCTTAAGCAGTCCTCCAATTATCGCCAGTCATCATAACTGGTTTGACACCAATTTTGCAAAGGCCTTCTATGACTACAATAACTTCTCTCTTTAGTGGGTCTGCAACTCCTAAAACGCCAACTACGTTGTCATTAAATAAAACAACAATGCCTATTTATGCACTTTCTTCAGGTTCAATTACAAATCTTCTACAGTTGTTGGAATGGCAGTTCCACTTTCAGTCATTAGCTTTTGATTGGCAACCTATTTCAGGACATAGTATACAACTACGAGTACCCCAGGGGTCAAAAAATATCTTTTTTAATTGAGGCACTAAAAAACACCTATATTGTACATCAAAAAATTCACTAAAATTTGTCTTCCATATATCAAGCATTTAACACCTCTTCCAGGAAGAGCCAAAAACACTGAAACATCAAGAAGCCATCTGGATATTGTGGAATCTTTACTATTACTCAACTGGTATTGGAGGAAAACTCACTGTTTGGACTTGAAATCCATCTGACCTTGTATCTATCAATATTATAAGTTTCTAAGATCATAGCTTTCATATATGCATACAAGTGAAAAGGAAAATGAGAGAGTCAATGTGGTAGATGTTAAAAAGGAAATAGTGAAAGATGCAATAATGTGAACTATTATCATTGACTAGAGGAGGGGAATTTACCTTTTCTCTAGGTCAGGCATATAATAAGATTGATGTGGTAAAAGATGGGATGGAATAAAAATGTCATCGAAAAACCCAAGTGACACTACTAATCATGGTTTCCAACCTTAGTAAGAAGAAGCTAACAAACAAAACCTAAAAGCAGAATTGAAACAAACTTCTACATGTTCTTAGTAAAGAAGAATATGAATTTAACGGTACATAGTAAACCAAAAAAATGGCTACTTGTAGTTACTAAATAGTATAAGCCAGTGAAAGGAAACATCATGACCAATTTCAAATAAAACAGATATGCACTTCTCCTAAGATTCTCATAAACACAAAATTTGTAGATTTCTTTTTTAGCATATATTGGAGAAAATGAGATAGCATCATTTATCCCCAAATTAATTCCTAGCTTTTGAACCACTAATAATCCAGAGACCAAATAAACGACATAAAACTTTTCCTCCACAAGTTGATTCTTACGAGGATTGAACATTTTACTCCAACCCATTAGTGGACTAAGAAAAAAGAAAAAAGATACATAACATGCATCTTTAAGACATAGAATGCAAACTGTCCTCATCAGACTCTTTAAGTTTTGCAACAACAACCTCTCCCACAAATGGACAGAACACAATCATTCTAAACTCTACTTGCCAAAAAGAAAGAAGATGGTCAACTCTTCGTATGATAAGCACGTAGAGTGCATAGACAATATTTTTGACATAAAGAACTAATTTTTTAAACGGAACCATCAATAAAATTGCCAACCTAGAATAGTTAAGTAAAGATACACCATAAACGAAGATCTTAATCGGTTTAGTTAATAAGAAATTAGAACTATATCTAAGAAATTAAGCAAAATTACGGTGAGTTTTAAACAGCAAATGATGCATATTATCGAGCATTACATTGGCATGATGCTTTCTATATACAAATACCATAAATCTAACATACAGTGTAAGTGGAAGCTCCATCTCTTGGGAAAATAAAACCTCCATCAATGCTGCGAATGTCATAGACTGAAACACACAGTCCTAAATTTGCTTTAACCTGACTATCAAAACACAATACACCTTTATGTTTCTGAGAAGATAAAAACTCATAAAATAAAAGAGATGAGGTAAACCCATAACGAACTTTGTCGAGAAAAATATTGTCAAGCTCCCTCACACATAGACATTTGTACTCCTGGACTAAGTTTATAAAAGTCAAAGAGACACAAGTGCAAAAGAAAATTTCAACCATACTTAAAAAATGAGAGTAGGAAATTGGTAAGGCCATTTTCTAAGAAATCAACCAAAGCAAACTGAAAGAGCGTCAAGAAAATAAACACTATAAAAATTTAATCCAAGAGATTGAGAAAAAGAGATTTCTCTCAAGGGAAACTGTTTAACTCCCTACCATAGGCTTATGATAGTTCTACCTCTCCACTACAAGAACTATAATTTTGAAAATCAAGAGGACTTTTCAAGGTTGTAATGTACGAAAGGCTAAATGAATGGATTGAAGAGAAAAAAGAAAAATGAGTACATGCACCACAATTATGAAATAAATGTCAACTGTGAGTAAGAAAATATTTACACAAACAACAACATAATCTATCATTTGACAATTTTCTTTTGAGAAACTTCCTTTTTTTTAGAAAGCTCTCCAAAAATTTTTTCCGTTTGTTTTTTTTAGGAAGCCTGAAGCCTCTTGATTTTATGTTTTACTTTCTTTACTTCCTTAGCTTCCTCAATATTTTTTTTCACAAATAGGCATTATAGTAAGAACTGGAAATAAAATATTTACAACAATATTAGGACTTGTGCATGTACTCAAACATATGACTCAAGGGGCTAACAATGGTTAAGTGTTTAAGGTTTTGTGTTTGGGAAAACAGGGTTTTGAAAGAATGCCTCTATCATGTTAACAAAATTCTAGTTCAACAAGCTTTGATCAAGAATTAAAGCAAGTTCTATAGAGATGTGAAATTAAGCAGATACACACATAAATGAAAGAATTCAGGCCCAAATATCCTTCCAACAAGGTTAGTATCTCAATTAAGCAATCTCAAGGTTTAAAAAATGTTAAGTGCTACTTTTTCAGCGTGCCCTCACTTACTTCGTGTTGAAAACATTGAAAATGAAATTAGCCAAAACCGACTATCATTTTAAAAAAATAGATGGTATTTTTAAAAATATAGGGACCACTTTGAAATTTATAAAAGCTTCAAGATACAAGAGTGAAAAGAATCTAATTAGGGAGAATTATTGAAATGACAAAATTTTAAAACAATTTTTGTAAAGAGGATGGCGTCGAGCGAAGAAAGAGTTCACCGCGGCGAAAAATGATAGAAACATTTGAAACATGCAATTAGCCTCAATTACAAAGTTTAAAATTTTCATATTACACATAATTTACTTCCACAAGTGGTTAAATGGATGAAAATGATGCACAAACAAGAATTGCAAATTGGAACAACCTCCCCCACACTTAAACATCAGATTGTCCTCAATGTGAAGAACAATTAAAACAAGTATGCATTGAGAGAACAAAATACAAGCCAAGCAATCTCATCAAATTCATCAAACATGGAAGATGTATCATGCATCAAACCAAAACACAACGAACATAAAAGAGAGATGACTTATTGAATTGAAACTGCATAAACTGAAAATTAAACCTAGGTCCTACTGAAATGATTTCTGCCCCCACACTTATTCAACATACTCATGCATTTACAATGGCATATTCAATAACAGAGCAAAATTAAGGAGTAAGTGAAGGAGGAGAAACGACCTGTTGATTACGTAGGGTATTGATTCTCAAGATAGAGCTTCAATAGATGGCCATTTATTTTGAGTTATATCCCTGTCTCTTCATGTAAAAGCTCTAACATGCTAAAATCATGCACCTTGGTGACTATGTACGGCTCATCCCATCGAGTGTTGAACTTTCCACGTTTAAAAGTGAAACAAGCCTTAAATAACAAAACTTTGTCTCCTTCTTTGAAATTTTTCCTCAATAGAATCTTATCATGCATTAACTTTTTTTTCTCCTTGTAGAGGCGAGATTTCTCATATGCCTCTAGCCTCAACTCCTCTAACTCTTGTAATTGGAGCTTCCTCTCTAAACAGAAAGATTCCAAGTCCATGTTGCACTGCTTGACTGCCCAATATGCTTTATGGTCTAACTTCACTAGCAAATGACAAGCTTGCCCGTAGATTAAATGGTAAGGGGATATGCCTGTTAGGGATTTGTAGGCAGTTCGATAGGCCCACAGTGCTTCTTCTAGGCGCAGGTTCCAATCCTTCTTTGATGGTTTTATCATCTTCTCCAAGATGTGCTTCACCTCTCTATTCGAAACTTCAACTTGACCATTGGTTTGTGGTTGGTATGCAATGGAGACTTTGTGAGTGACTTCAAATTTGGAAAATAGGTTACCAATGACTCGATTACAAAAATGTGTCCCTCTATCATTAACTACAACCTTAGGAATCCTAAATCGACATAAAATGTTTGACTTAAGAAATTTAGACATTGCTTACGCATTGTCTTTTCTAGTAGGAACATCCTTTATCCATTTGGACACATAGTCAACAGCTAAAAAATGATATACACAAAGCCAAGAGATGGAGGAAAGGGACCCATGAAATTAATTCTCCACACATCAAAGATTTCTTAAAATAATAAAGGTTGTTGTGGCATTTCATGTCGTTTTCCTAACCCTCCAAAACGTTGACATTTGTCACATGACCGACAAAAGGTAAGGGAATCCTTAAAAAGGGCAAGCCAATAAAAACCATAATCTAGAATTTTCCTAGATGTTCTCCTTGCACTAAAATGCCCACCACAAACCATGGAATGACAAGCTGAAATTATAGCTTTGAATTCTTCATTAGGCACACATTTTTGGATTACCTGGTCACTGCATAGCCTCCATAGATGAGGAGAATCCCAAATGTAATGCTGGCCTTCGCTCTTTAGCTTTTGGGCCTGCGAATTAGACATAAAAGGAGGAGTTAGGTCAGTCATGAGATAATTGACTATATGTGCCTACCAAGGTTCTTTAAAAATTAAAGCACATAAAACTGAATCAGGAAAAGAGTCGCAAGTCAGTTCAAAAGAGTTCACTGCTTGTGTATCATCTGGTAGCCTACTCAAATGGTCAGCGACATGGTTTACTACTCCAACTCGATCCTTTATCTCAATATCAAATTCTTGGAGAAGCAATGCCCATCGTATCAATCTAGTCAGAGAATAGAAAATCCAGAGAGCAAGCAATGACTATAGCCTAGTCAGATGAGGATTATGAAAACTTTGAAGAAGAAAAGCCAGAAGAAGTCAACAACATTTGCCTCATGGCTGAATCAGGAGATGAAAATCATTGGAATCTGCGAATGAGAATTTGGCAACTCAGAACTAAGAATATGTCTCTTAAGGTTTATTATAAACAAAAGGTCTCTGAAAAGGAAGCTTTAGAAGAAAGAGTAGCTTACTTGGAAAAATACACTGCTAAAAAAATTATTCTGATAAGGTAAAACAGTTAGGAGAAAAAGTCACTGCCTTAGAACTTGAAAAAGATATGAAAAATTTTATTAATGGAAGGAAGAATCTTAATGCATTGTTTGGTAGTAGTAAATGCATTTTTGGTAAAGTCGGAATAGGATACAATGAAAATAACAATATCAAGTTATGCAGAAACTTCTTTGCTAAATCCAGCAGCACCTATAGCCAAAACAGCAGGAACCTGCTAAGTGGCAAAAATCATATCAACTATCATTCATCTATTTTGTGCGATTACTATAGTAAACATGGTCACATTAGTCATTCTTGCAATTTTTGTAAAAAGAAATTATCTTAGATGTATGTTTGGAGACCAAAAGGTGAAATACTAACCAGATAGGACCTATAAAAATTTGGGTACCTAAAATGAGATAATGTTTTTTATATATATGTTTCAAAATGGAGGCAAGGGAAAATCAATGGATAGTTGATAGTGGCTGTTAGAGACAAATGATAGTTGAAGTATCACACTTCAAGTACATTGAAAGAAAAGATGGAGGTAATATTGTCTTTGCAGACAAAAATAAAGCCAAGGTCAGCAGAATTGGTAAAATTGGTGATTCTAACTCTACTTCCATTGATAATGTTTTCTTTGTTGATGGTTTCAAACATAATCTATTAAGTGTGAGTCAGCTATGTGACAAGGGTTACAAGGTCATTTTCTATGCATCTCATTGTGAAATTATCG
Source organism: Erythroxylum plowmanianum (assembly GCA_025531925.1). Lineage (NCBI taxonomy): Eukaryota > Viridiplantae > Streptophyta > Magnoliopsida > Malpighiales > Erythroxylaceae > Erythroxylum > Erythroxylum plowmanianum. The sequence goes on along the minus strand of JANVCQ010538870.1, from coordinate 7,551 downwards.
ATATTCATAATGATAATATTGTGTTTCTTGGTCCTAGAAATTAGAATATATATTGTGCTCAACTGGAAGACATGTCCTCACAAAGTGTTAAGTGCTTTGTCTCCTTAGGAAAAGTATTCGTTTATCTGGAATAGAAGATTTGGACATGCCAACATAAGCATTCTATCAAAATTGTCCAAAATGAGTTAGTAAGAGGACTACCGACCTTAAAGTTCGAAAGCAATGAGATTTGTGAGGCTTTTTAAAAGCTAAAAAAGTTAGAAACAACTTTCCTCCTAAAAATCTCCTGTCTACTAGCCAACCACTTGAATTTGTTGTTAATAGGCATTTTATATTAATTCTAGATACATAATTTGCTAAACTCTTGTCCATTTAATGTTTAAATTGCACTAATTAAGAGTTATTTGTTTTTAATTCTAGGTATATATTATATTTGGGATCATTAAAAGCCTAAAGCAAGAAAAATCCTCAAAGCAAGCAAGGATAGAAAAACATTAATATTTTTAGCTACCTAAAAATGTTAACGTTTTCATATAATAGCACCCACGATTTTTGCATGATTAATAGGTTAAAGTGTGCATGAAAAGATGGGGGGACAGAGAGACTTGAATGGACATTAAATAGAGGGAAAAAAAAGAATATAGGCCGCGGTGGAGAGGAAAAAGAGGAAGACAGTATTTGTGCGTGAAAGGTAGACCAAAAACATGTTTGTGCAACTGACGGACAACAAAGGAAGCAGCTACTGCTGCTACTGGCGACACAACAAAGGAAGTAGCAGCTAGCAGCACAACCAATGAACAAAAACAGCTGACAGTGCATAGAAGAAAATGAAGACAGTAAGTGTGCATGAAATGGGGATCCGAAACCTTAGATAGAAACAATAAGATAGTGTGAGCAACTACAGTAGCAAGAAGACAGCGTGAGCAGCTACAACCGCGGGAGAAGACTAAATATTGGGTTTTTTTAATTTTATTTTATTTCTTATTTATTTTAATTTTTGTGGATTTAAACAATGCAAATATATATTATGACCATGATTTGTGTTACATTGATGAATATGTGTAAATAATTTTTTGGTTAAGGTTAGGATTAATATTAGATTAGGACAATTTTTGTGGTATTAGGTTTTACTTTGACTGAATGCATAATTAGTCTTAATTTAGCTTGATCACCTAGATTAAAGCCTTAGATGAGTGAATGTCATAACCAATGGGATTTAATTTGTTGGAAAATTAACCAAGAAACATACTTGAGACTAAAGTGTAGACCAACATTAGGATCTTGTGTGAGAATACCTATGATTAACGAACTTAATTTTAGCCTTTTTGTGTTGAATGCCTTTTATTCCAAATTATCTATGAACCACGTAGGTTACTTGGATTTAGAAGAGAAGAGAATTCCTATGAACATTAGGTTCGACTCGATTAAGTGAAGTAAATCCTAAATGAATCCACCGTTACAAGTTTTAGTGTCTAATCTAATTGAAATTCGATACCTTAGTCAATTTTTGTCATTTAATTAAGTCTAGTCATTTTTAATTCATACCTTGCATCTTGCATATTTCCTTCATTTGCTTACTTTATTTTATTTTCAAATCAATCAATTCTTGATCGTCTGAGTAATTTTGTATCGTTTAATTTAATTGTCTTGCATGTTGGAATCCTTTAGGTACGATATTCGGTTCTTATCATTTTATATTACTTGTCGACGGGGTACATTTGCCTCTAGTTGGTCTAGAAAGAATTTAATCTATATTGTTTTGTTTAGACTGCAACAAGTTTTTGGCACTGTTGCCGGGGAATTTCCTTATTGTGAGTCAATAGGTTAGATGGTATTAATTGTCTAAGATTGAATTCTTACTTCGTTGTTTATTTGCGTATATTAGTTGTTTGCTTGATTGTTTTACTTCGATATGTTTTATTTTCCATTCTTAGCCCCGTTATTATTTGTTTTTTATTTGTTTCATTTTCTTTATGCTTACTCATGGTCAAAAGCCCAAGAATTTGCTACTAGATACTGGGATGGAAAAAATTGTTCGCAAGTTGCGCAAGGAAACTAGATTGTCCCAGAATAGTAACATAAAAGAAGGGATTAGAGAAGAGCAGTTTGTAGAGATGGAACAAAATAGGGAGGGGTTGATGCCACATCTTGAAGAAAAAATGGAGTTGATTATGGGGCACAACAATAGTCCCATGCCTCCTATTATAAGGCCGACGATCACAGCTGCGAGTTTTGAGATTCCTCACAGCATTACATCCATGGTGAGAGCATCTCAATTTGGAGGATTGCTTTTGGAGGATCCAAACATCCATTTGGAGACCTTTCTGGATATTTGTGATTTGTTCAAGCAGAATGGAGTGTCGGATGATGTGGTGAGATTAAGGTTATTCCCATTTTCTTTAAGGGATAAGGCCAGATCATAGTTGGCCAGTTTGTAGTTAGGATCGATTACTACATGGGATGAGGTAATGGGATTATTTCTAGCTAAATTTTTTCCTCTTGCCAAGGTTGCAAAGATGAATAATGAGATCATTTCCTTCACCCAATATGAAAATGAAAGTCTATATGAAGCGTGGGAGCGATTCCAAGATATGTTAACATAGTGTCCTAGTCATAGGTTCTGCACATGGCAACAGGTTAATATTTTTTATACAGGAAGGACGCCATCGACTAGGAGTACCATAGATGCTGTAGCAGGAGGCAGTTTAATGAGGAAGACGCCATATCAGGCCCACAGGTTGATTGATGAGATGGTTACTAGCAACTTTTAGTATCATACAGAAAGACATCCTAGATGACCTAAAGGAGCTCGTGTAGTGGACAATACAATGGCTTTATCAGCTCAGATGGGTGTTTTAACGAAGAAGCTGGATAGAGGAGGAGCTAGCTCTTCTTTGAGGAGTTGTGCTATATGTGAGCATTATAGTGGAGATTCCTATGCATCTTCTGAGTATCAAGTTAGGAATCCTTTTGCTCAAGAGATAAAAGAGGCCATTATGTGGGCAATTATAATAGATAGAGAGGGGATCTATATTCTAACACCTACAACCCAGGGTGGAGGAATCATCCAAACTTCTCTTGGCGGAATGATCAGATGACACAACCACAGTCATCCAATGTTCAAAGACAGCCACCTCTAGTTTTCAAGGCTCCTAATCCTGCACCACTAGGGAAATCTAATCTCGAAGAGCTACTCTCAAACTTCATCTCCACTACTGAGGTTAGGATGCAGAATCAAGAATCTTTTATCAGAAATTTGGAGAATTAGATAAGCCAAATCGCAAGTTTGTTGGAGGAAAGACCTTCAGGATCATTGCCTAGCACTACTGAAACCAACCCGAGAGAACATACAAAGGAAATCTTATTGAGGAGTAGTAGACAACTTGAAGAAGTTAAGGAGAGAAAAAAGGATAAAAAAGTGGAAAAGAGCGAAGAAGAAGAGAGTCGAGAGAGTGGCAAGGAGGGCAAGGAAGCACCAGTTGAAAAGGAGGATCATTCACAGTTATTTGTTGACCCCATCACACATATGGTAAGACCTCGGATTCCTTATCCTCAAAGGTTGAAAGGTACATAATTAGATAAGCAGTTTGGTTGTTTTCTTGAGATATTTAAAAAGTTGCATATAAACATTCCTTTTGTTAAGGCTATAGCGCAGATGCCTTCTTATGCTAAGTTTTCGAAATAAATTTTGTCTAATAAGAGGAGACTTGAGGAGTATGCCACGGTGAAGCTAAATAAGGAGTGTTTAGTCACATTTTTGAAAAGTTTGCTACCGAAGCTTAAGGATCCAAAGAGTTTTACTATTCCTTGTGTTATTGGGGAATTACATATAGATAGGGCTTTAATGGATTTGAGTGCGAGAGTTAGAATTGGTGGAGCCTAAACCTACTACTATTTCACTTCAGCTGGCAGATATATCCATCACTTATCTGAGGGAAGTCATTAAGGATTTATTGGTAAAGGTCGAGAAGTTCATCTTTTCAGTGGATTTCTTAGTCCTTGACATGGAGGAAGATATAGACATCCCCATCATTCTTGGAAGACCTTTCATGGCCATTACACAGACCATCATCGATGTGCAACGTGGAAAGATCATCTTGAAACTTCAAGATGAAGAACTAGTATTTGATTTGTTTAATGCTATGAAGCATCCTTCTACTCTTGACTCTTGCCATTTTATTGACATTTATTCTTTTGATGCTAATGATTCTTCTATTGTTTGTGTAGGTTTGTTAGAAGGGGGAGCACAAGGAATGATCGGAGAGTTAGGGGAAGAATTGCAATAAGATTTAGATGATATTGGAGTTGAGTTAGATTAGGCGTGTTGGACAAATTATAGAGCATACGAGCCCCTCCATCATCTAGTCGAACTATTTCCGAAGCCTTCAATTAGAAAGCCTCCTTCTCTTGACCTTAAACCTCTTCCGAGTCATTTGAAGTATGTTTATCTTAACCCACCTGAGCACTTACTAGTTATCATTTCTTCTTATTTTTGAGGTGCCATAGAGGAGTAGCTATTGAGGGTACTACGGGACCGCAAAAAGGCCATTGGGTGTTCCATTATAGATATCAAGGGTATAAACCCTTCCTTTTGCATGCACCACATTTTCATAGAGGATAGAAGTAAGGCGATAATATAGCCCTTGAGGAGACTTAACCCATAGATGAAGAAGGTAGTAAATCTTCTAGATGTAGATATTATCTACCCCATTTCTGATTTTGGTTGGGTTAGTCCTGTGTAGGTGGTGCCAAAGAAAGGAGGCACCATTATGGTTGAAAATGAGAAAAACGAATTAATAGCCACTAGGAAGGTAATTGGGTGGAGAATGTGCATAGATTATAGGAAATTGAATGATGCCACTAGGAAAGATCATTTTCCTTTACCTTTCATTGATTAGATGATTGAGAAATTAGTTGGACATGATTTCTATTGTGCCTTAGATGGATATAGTGGATATTTGTAGATTTTGATAGCCCAAAAGATTAGGAGAAAACAACTTTTACATGTCCTTATGATACATTTGCATATAGACGCATGCCATTTGGGTTATGCAATGCTCTGGCTACAATCAAAGATGCATGATGGCTTTTTTTTCTGATATGTATGAATCTTGCATTGAAATTTTTATGGATGACTTCTCTATGATTGGTACTTCATTTGATGCATGCTTGGATAACTTAGAGAAAGTCTTAATTAGGTGCGAAGAAAGCTATTTAGTGCTTAATTGGGAAAAATGTGATTTTATAGTATAAGAGTGCATTGTTTTAGGTCATAAGATTTCTAGCAAGGGTATAGAGGTAGACCTAGCAAAAATTAATGTCATTAAGAAACTTCCACCGCCAAACAATGTTAGATCCATTAGAAGTTTCTTAGGCCATGCTGGTTTTTATCGTAGGTTCATTAAGGATTTTTCTAAGATTGCTAGACCTTTAACTGAGTTGCTTGAAAATGATGCTATGTTTGCTTTTGACGATAAATGTTTGACATCTTTTCAATTGTTAAAGGATATGCTTTTGGCTACACCTATTCTTATATCTCCTGATAGGTCCCTTCCTTTTGAATTAATGTGTGATGCAAGTGATTATCTAGTGGGTGTTGTTTTAGGCCAAAGATGAGGTAAAACCTTTCTTCTCATTTTTTATGCAAGTAAGACACTAAACAGCACATAACGCCATTACACCACCACGGAAAAAGAGATGTTGACAGTTGTATTCATTTTTGACAAGTTTCGCTCATATTTGGTTTTGTCTAAAGTGATTATGTATATTGACCATGCAATCTTGAAATATTTGATGACAACACGCAATGCTAAACTAAGACTAATTTGTTGGGTGTTACTTTTGTAAGAGTTTGACATTGAGTTGAGGGATAAGAAGGAGTTGAGAATTTTGTAGCTGATCACTTTTCAAGGTTAGTTGAAGATGCCATAGAGAGTGCAACAAAGAAGGACATTCAGGAGACTTTTCTTGACGAGCATCTGATGGTTATGAAAGTCACTCCTTAGTTTACAGACTATGTAAGCTACCTTGTTGGTAATATATATCCCCTTGATTTTTCTTATGCTTAAAAGAAAAAGGTTTATCTTAGGTAAGATACTATCTTTGGGATGATCCTTTGCTTTACAAGATTTGTGTGGATGGTATTGTTAGGCACTGCATTCCTAAAGAGAAAATGTCCTCTATGTTACATCATTGTCATTCTAGGGAGGCTGGGGGACATTATGGTGCATCTAGGATAGCTTATAAGGTTTTAGAGTGTGGTTTCTATTGGTTCACCTTATTTAGGGATGCATTTGCATTTGTCAAATCTTGTGATAGGTGTCAAAGGGTCAGGAACATTAGTTGGAGACATGACATGCCATTGACTAACATTCTTGTTTGCGAGATTTTTGTTGTTTGGGGCACAGACTTCATGGGACCATTCCTTAAGTCTTTCTCCAATCAATATATATTGGTTTTTGTTGATTATGTTAGCAAGTGGGTGAAAGTAGAGGCATTGCCCACAAATGAGTCTAGAGGTGTAGTTAAGGTTTTGAAGAAGAATATTTTTACACATTTTGGAACACCTAGGGCTATCATTAGTGATGGGGGTCGCATTTTTGCAACAAAATTTTTAATTCATTATTAGCTAAGTATGGTGTGAACCATAAGGTTGCTATTCCATACCACCCCCAAACCAGTGGGAAAGTTAAAGTCTCAAACAGGGAATTAAAGAAAATATTAGAGAAAACTGCTAATGCTTCTAGGCGGGACTTGTCTTTAAATCTAGATGATGCATTTTGGGCATATAGGACCACATTTAAGACTCCCATAGGTATGTCACCATTCAGGATAGTGTATGGCAATTCTTGTCATCTTCCATTTAAGTTAGAGCATCACACATACTAGGTTACCAATTTTTTTAACTTTGATTTGTCTTCTACAGGTGCTAAGAGACTTATGCAGCTTCACGAACTTCAAGAGTTATGTTTGGAAACTTATAACAATTCAAAGTTGTATTAGGAGCGTGTGAAGAAGTGGCATGTCAAGAAGATCCTCCACCGAGACTTTAAGGTAGGTGACCAAGAATTGATCTACAACTCCCACGTTTATCTTTTTCCAAGGAAGCTTCAGTCAAGGTGGTATGGTCCATTCAAGGTGATCCAAGTTTTTCCTTTTGGGGTCCTTAAGTTAAAATGAGAAAATGAAAACCCCTTCAAAGTAAATGGACAACGAGCTAAATTGTATACGCCTATGTTTGTGGATAATTCTGAGCAGCGATTGTCTCTTCATGATACTTTGCCTCCTTGATCACAATGTATGCCTTTCAGTAGGACTGTATTTTACTTTCTCTTCTTTTCTCATTGTTTCCTTTATGTTTTGTTCTAGTTTAATGCATTTCTTTGAGTTTTTTTTAGTTTTCTTTAGGGTTTGCGTGGTTAGTGGCAAAGAGTTCTTGACCGATTTTTTTCAAAGACATTTCTTCTTCCTCTTTCCCCTCTTTTGTGTTTGATTGTTGGCTACCTGAACTTTAGGGACAATGTTCATATTAAAAGTGGGGGGGGTGGGGGG
>JANVCQ010538037.1:0-17447 GCA_025531925.1 Erythroxylum plowmanianum | reverse complement strand
ATATGTGATCTCTTCACCATCCTGAATTCTAACTGGAGGTATTGTCTGCTTGAAATTTTTCTCCCTTAGGAACTGCAATCAAAGTAAGATCGATATTAACAACTTCTTAAAAATATGTGTTGTGTATGGCACGCATATATATGGGCGTTTTCATTTAAACACTGATTTCTCAGCAGCTATGGTAGCCAAGAAAGAAAGAAAATGAAGGAAAAGTGTATGACGACGCATTTATATACCTGAAAACGCCAAAGAAAGTCACTAGAGGGTTTGACATCAAAGCGATGCTTGTAAAAGTTGTGGCGAGCCTCTTCAACCTCAGCTCGTTCTTCAGGAGTGCCAGCTTCAGGATCGAACTCCCATGTCTGCCTACCCACGTAGTTGTTCTTACTATACAAGTAAGGGTCATTGCCGCCCTCAGCAATCTTAAGCCTCCACATAGTTTTTATTTCTTCTTCCTAAATGTTTCGAAAGTTGATGCAAATATATTGATAACTGCTGATGGTAGCTAACTTCTTCTGTAGGTGTAGCAGTCACTTCCTTTATAAAGCTGAAGTGAGTGATTAGTTTAGTTTTGTTCCAAACTGCTTGAAATGGTAAGTATATTATACAGAAGAGTAGTTGAGGAACAGGAACTGTGTAAGGAGCAAAGGAAGATACATTTGAAAGAAAAAACTTGGTCGCGTTGTTACATGCCTGATCCCTTGTTCTTGGAGTTGCATTTTATAGTGAAGGCCAAGTCACATCTGATGAGAAGGAATGTGCAAGGTGTACAAAATTAAAAATGTTAGATTAACATGAAGAGCTTGATAATTGATGAGCAATTGAGAGTACTTATCCAAACTGTACCTTGGCAAGTTTGGTCAGCCTGTATGTATTTAGTAATGGTTTATCACTTGAATTTCTTTAAAAAAATGTTAGATTTATGCCCTAACATTAATTATATTTGTGATATATTTAATAAAATATGTATTAACTTATAAAATAAACTACATGAAATAAATATGCTTAATAAGTGAAACTATGACGGTGTAATAATTATAAGATTTATATCACATTTAAATAGTATCATTAAATTGTGATATAATTAATATTTGTGACATATTTGTGATATAATTAATAAAAACATTTCTTAACTAATATATAATTAACTTATAAATTAAACTACATAAAACAAATATACTTAGTAAATGAAATTAACGATGTCATAATTATGAGATTTATATTACATTTAAGTATTATTATTAAATTGTTCTTCATTGTTTTTTATTAAAATTAGATATAAATAAAGAAAAATCATACATTATATTTTTTATTTTAAAAGAAGTTGTTGATTTCATATATTAAAGTATAGAGATACCTAAATAAAGACGTGAATATTTATTAGACTCAACATAAAAATTTCACATGAAATATTATTTATATATCTTTAAAAATATTAGTCTTGATTTAACGTCGAGTTTTGTCATCAAGTATTTCAAGACTGCATGGCCAGTATACACAATCATTGTAGACAAAACCAAATATGAGCGAAACTTATCAAAAGCGAACACAACCGGCAACATCTCTTTCTTTGTGGTGGGGTAATGGCATTGTGCGATATTTAGTGTCCTACTTGCATAAAAAATGGGATGAAAGGTCTTACCTCATCTTTAGTCTAAAACTGCACCCACTGTATGATCACTTGCATCATACACTAATTCAAAAGGAAGAGACCAGTCAGGAGATATAAGAATAGGTACAGTTGCAAGCATATACTTTAACAATTAAAAAGGTGTTAAAAGCAAACACAACATCTTTTTCAAGTAACTCGGTCAAAGGTCTAGCAATCTTAGAAAAATCCTTAATGAACCTACAGGAAAAACCAATATGGCCTAAGAAACTTCTAATGGATCTAACATTATTTGGTGATGGAAGTTTCTTAATGACATCGATTTTTGCTGGGTCTATCTCTATACTCTTGCTAGAAATCTTGTGACCTAAAACAATGCACTCATATATCATGAAATGACATTTTTCCTAATTAAGCAATAAATATGTCTCTTCACACCAAATCAGGACTTTCTCTAAATTATCCAAGTATGCATTAAATGATGTACCAAACATAGAGAAGTCATCCATAAAAATTTCAAAGTAAGATTCAAGCATGTCAGAAAAAATAGCCATCATGCATATTTGAAATGTAGTCGGGGCATTGCATAACTCAAATGGCATGTATTTATATGCAAATGTACCATAAAGACATGTAAAAGTTATTTTCGCCTGATCTTTCGGGGCTACCGAAATTTGTAGATATCCATTATATCCATCTAAGGCACAATAAAAGTCATGCCCAACTAATTTCTCAATCATATGATTAATGAAAGGTAAAGGAAAATGATCTTTCCAGGTGACATTATTCAACTTCCTCTAATCTATGCACATTCTCCACCTAGTTACCTTCTTAGTGGTTATTAATTTATTTTTCTTATTTTTAACTACAGTGGTGCCTCCTTTTATTGACACCACCTGCAGAGGACTAACCCAACCAGAATCAGAAATAGAGTACATGAAATAAATATACTTAGTAAATGAAACTCACGTTGTCATAATTATGAGATTTATATTACATTTAAGTATTATTATTAAATTGTTCTTCATTGTTTCTTTATTAAAATTAGATATAAATAAAGAAAAAATTATCATACATTATATTTTTCATTTTAAAAGAAGTTGTTGATCTTATATATTAAAGTATAGAGATAGCAAAATAAAGACATGAATATTTATTAGACTCAACATAAAAATTTCACATGAAATATTATTTGTATATCTTTAAAAATATTTGTATAAATAATCTTTTAACTTAAGATCTCCAAAATATTTAATATAGATATTACTATGTGTTTATATTATTTAAGCCTAGTCGGTAGTAACTTTGATAATTATTGAACATAGCAAGAATTGTACGAAAGAAGTTGAGCATTTATATCCCTCTAAAGTAATTAAATAAAATATTCACTGTTTTCAATTAATATTGATTTGAAAATTCTTTGTTAAGGTATAACAATACTTAAAATAATTTTTTAATGTTATTAGGGTATTGTTAATGATCCCGTTTGTGTAATTCACGGAAGGTGAGATATAACCGGACAGAAATGTAGTAGATATTAATTCTATAATCTATGTATAATTGTAATATTGCATGATGAAAGTATCTAAGTTTACAAAAAGTTATGTACTACGTTAGTAAAATTATTTTAACATTTTTAATATTTTGGTAGTCAATGATATATTGTTAGACATTAATCTTAAAATATTAATATAATTATTTGTTAAAAATTAAAGATAAATTAAATTATTTTAATTGATTAAATTCTAAATGTAATTTACTATTGTAATTTATGTTCATTCTCAACATATTTAAGAATCTAATAAGTCACACATGAAAAGGTAATTTAATCAAGTTAAATTTACTTATAAAGTTTGAAAAATTATAGAATCAAATATAATATATTTTATAAATAAATACCAACATTAAATATTATGTTTTATTTAAATATAATTGTTGTTTAATTAAGATCAGTTATAGATCTATAATTGAAAATATAATTATAATTCAACTCAATTATTTAAAAAGTTTGCATCCTATAATTATAGCATAAATTCTACAAGAGTGGTATGTTACATTCTCAGGGGTGAATGCTTGGATATGAATATTCGTGAAGACCCTGTCTGAGTATGAGTCTCAGACGGAGTCAGTGGCGCTTTGCAATAGTCTACTCTAGCACTCTCCGAGCAGTTGGCCAACCCACTCCTCCAAGTCAGCATTGTTAGGTTTTGATGTTTCGTAATTTATCTATGTATCAAGGTAACCTCGATTCTCCCTCCCTTATGATTGATACGTTATTAAGGGAATACTTGAGATTTCATAAATTCATTAACAATTTAGCAAGTTAACACTTGTTTTTACCCGAAACAAAGAAGTTTGTTTTAATATTTTGGTTCTTTTGACAAAAACTGAATGCATTAAATAAATCTGAAATCATTTATCTAAACATATTAAGTTTTATATGAGCTCTAAATTAAATTTGGATCGAGTTTTCGCATCAATCCCATAACTATTCAAAAAAGGAAGTTGATAATAGCCAAAAAGAAACACCGTGGGTTGATGCAAACAGAAAGGTATAATTTAATATCCTGAAATGTGAATTTACTGTTCTTGAGTATACAAATTGGTTAATATAACAATAACATTCAGAACATATATAATATCTAGGCAGCTTGTATTAGAGTATATTGTTGCGGTCACATACATGATCACCTCCTCTAGAAGATTAATGATTTAATGACTTGCTCATAAACTAAGCATGGTTGAAAAATGTCACGACAAGCGTCAAAATTAGGTATGAAGTGAAATAAAGTGTCACCAAACGGAGTGGCGTTGCGTGTTCCATTATATATGTATATTACACGCCTGCGCGCTATCGTCGTGAAGAAAGGGTGACAATAATGTCAAATTTGTAAGCTTTGTACCATTTGCATGCAATTGTGGGCATATTAGAGGCAGAGCTTTAGCTATGTTCACAAGACATGACAAGAGCCGCTGAATCTAGAATTTGGGTCACACGCTTCCATCAACTCCTACATCAGCGGCCACTGGGAGGGTCCACCTTGTACTGTGCCTTTAATCTGAACGCTTGTATACATGTGTTAAGTCTGTAATTTCCATATTGATTAAAAATATATGTTAACATTTAAAAATGAATTTACAACAGTTGAGATACCATATTTTTAAAATTTTACAAAAAAATAAATATACTATTACAAACCTAAACAAAGAAGTGAATATTTATTAGACTCAACACAAAATTTTCACATGAAATATTATCTCTATATCTTTAAAAAATTTGTATAAATAATCTTTTTAACTTAAGATCTCTAAAATATTTAATATAAATATTACTATATGTTTATATTATTTAAGCCTATAGTGTTGGAATGCCAAGTGTGAGTAGGAATCCCACATTAGAAAGAGATGGGACTAGTGAAGGACATATAAGTGAAAAGGACCCTTAAACCTAATGCCTTAAAGTTTTGAGTTGAAGTGTGGTGTCAAAGCCCATGAGTATATTTCATCATTAGGATTATGATGTAGATCTCCCATGAAAATGGGTTTCCCAGTTCCAACAAGTGATATCAAAGCTTGGTTCGTATCACAACAATCTGAAAAGATGGAAGACGCGAAGTTTCAAATTGAGAAATTTGATGGAAACGATTTTGGTTTCTGTAAGATGCAGATGGAAGATTATCTGTATCAGAGAAACCTCCATGAACCCTTGTTAGGGATGAAACCAGAAACCATGAGACAGGAGGTTTGGGATCTGAAAGATCAGCAGACGCTAAGGTTGACTCGTTTGTCGTTGGCGAGAAACGTTGCCTTCAACATCGTTAAGGAGACAACGATTGCAAGAGTACTGAAGGCACTGTCTAATATGTACGAAAAATCATCGGCTATCAATAAGGTATATCTAATGTATCATTTGTTCAATCTGGAGATGTCTGAAAATGGATCTGTCGCAGATCATATTAACAAATTTAATATGATTATTAGTCAATTAAGCTCTGTTGATATTAATTTTGATGATGAGATTAGAGCCCTGATTTTGATGTCATCTCTATCCGAGTCGTGGGATACTGTTGTTTCCGCAATTAGCTGTTCGCGTGGGTCTGAGAAGTTAAAGTTTGATGAAGTCCGAGATGTTGTTTTGAGCGAGAGCATTCACAAAAGGAAAATCGGAGATTCGTCTTGTAACGCACTCAGTGTCGAAGGAAGGGGTAGGAGAAAGTCGAAGGGAGGTCATAGTAAACATGGTCGATCGAAATCAAAAGGGCGAGGAAAATCTAAAGGTAAAACTGCTGTAATGACCCAGATCACCCACTTACAGATATTGTCTGCTTTGGGCTTTGGCCCAGCCAAGCCCTCACGGTTTTGTTTTTCCCAAAGCCTTCTTAGGAAGTCACCCATCCTAGTACTACTCTCGCCCAAGCACATTTAACCTCGGAGTTCCGATAGAATCCGGTACATTAGGCCATAGAAAACATGTCTATAAGGGAGATGTATCTATAACCTTATAAGGTGTACTTCGTTCATCTCTCCAACCGATGTGGAATCTCACACTCTCCACCCCCCTTAGGGCCCAGCCCTCTTTGGGGTCCAGTCTAGCTAGTACAATGGATCGAGTACTGCCTATGATACCAGAACGAAGTACACCTTATAAGGCTATAGATACATCTTCCTTATAGAAGCGTTTTTCATAGCCTAATGCATCAGATCCCATCGGAACTTCGAGGTTAAATGTACTTGGGCGAGAGTAGTACTAGGATCGATGACCTCCTAGGAAGGCCTTGGGAAAAGAAAAATCGTGAGGACTTGACTGGGCCAAATCTCAAAGCGGACAATATCTGTAAGTGGGTGATCTGAGTCGTTACAACAAGTGGTATCAGAGCTGATGGTTCAGCAAGGGATGAGTATGGAAATGGTAGTCAGATTCCGTGGTTGCCTCCCCACGAAAAAAAGCAAAGAGACTCCTGGTAGGCCTAGACCAGTGAAGTAGAAGGGCTCTTGGTGACGCCATATACTCGAGCTGCTAAGCAAAAAGGTTTTCCCTCAAGAGGGAGTCCAAGTCCAATGTGGAAGTTCACACTTGAGGGAGAGATTGTTAAAATGTCAAGTGTGAGTAGAAATTTCACATTAGAAAGAGATGAGATTAGTGAAGGACGTATAAGTGGAAAGGACCCATAAACCTAATGCCTTAAGGTTTTGGGTTGAAGTGTGGTGTCCAAGCTCACGAATATGTTTCATCACTAGGACTATGATGTAGATCTCCCATGAAAATGGGCTTCCCAGTTCCAACATATAGTCGGTAGTAATTTTGATAATTATTGAACTTAGCAACAATTGTACGAAAGTAGTTGAGTATTTATCAATATAAAGTAATTAAATAAAATATTCATTGTTTTCAATTAATATTAAATTGAAATTTTTTAGTTAAGGTATAACAATATTTAAAATAATTTTTTAATGTTATTAGGGTATTGTTAATGATCCCGTAGGTGTTATTCACAAAAGGTGAGGGCATAAATGTAATAGAAATTAATTCTATAATCTACGTATAATTGTAATATTGTATGGTGAAAGTATCTAAGTTTATGTACTATGTTAGTAAAATTATTTTAACATTTTTAATATTTGGGTAGCCAATGATATATTGTTAGACATTAATCTTAATATATTAATATAATTATTTGTTAAAAATTAAAGATAAATTAAATTATTTTAATTGATTAAATTCTAAGTGTAATTTACTATTGTAATTTATAAGAGAATGTTGAAGGATCAATAATTGCTAGCTTATACACCATCTGTTGGGCCCGGAAAATAAAGTTATATAGATGGTTGAGAATTCAAAACTTTTCAATAATTCCTCCTGCTTTAACTTAATTAGCTAGGCATAGAGCTGATAAGATGCAGTGGAATAAGGTGATATTGGAGAAAACTCTAATTCTTATAGACTTTATATATGTTCTTTACCTGCTTGACAGCTAAACAAATAGTAAGGAAAAAAGACAGATGCTTTGATGTTTCATATCATTAATGTATCCTATATAAATTTGCTCCTGAAATCATCTCTCATCTTTATTTCCAATGCGATTATTCAACTTCATTGTGGTCCAAAATTCAGCATATGTTGAATTTGTTTTATGTTGTTACTGATTGAATGGACTTCTTGAAATGGACAAGCGAAATGATAAGAAAGATGAAAATTGATGGAAATTTCATTGGAACAGCCTTTAATTACTTCAGTTATTCAATATGAGGAAAAGAAATCATAAAATTCACAGAATGTCGAAGGACCAATAATTGCTAGCTTATAACACCATCTGTTGGCCCAGGAAAATATTTAAGTTTCATAAAACTTATGGACAAGTTCTAAGGACTATAGTTACAAGGGTTATCAATTAAAATTGAAGACTTATGAAAATATGGTGGGAGCCAATAAGGTAATCGGATCAAAGAATATCATTCTTTTTTTCTTTTTTTTGTGATTGAAGTAAAACTTCTTATAATTATAGTTTAGTTCAAGAAGAAGTAAAATATAAAGTTTGGTCATTATTCACATAAAATCATACTTTTAATATTTTCTTCTGAATTTATTACGAAATATGCAATTTATCACTTAACCAATAAAGAGTAATTCATAATATTTTTCTTTAGAAATTCCTAATTACTCTTTGGGAATAGAGAGAGCTATGTTAACTCCTGTCTATAAATCAAGAGCTAATTAAAAAAGAATAATGTGAGAATTTGAAATTGATATCTTGCACGATAATATCTTATAAATAAGGCCTTTGACATGCATTCACTTTCTTCCCAATCATTAAAGCCGTTTTCAGCGCTCAATCTCTCTTTTGAATGCTTAGACAGCTAAACAGCTCTCGGCTTCTTGAATTCCACCGTTCGCTTAGAAGGACTGCCCCAAATTTCTCCAGTGCGTAGTTGAAAGTTTTAGTATAATCCAGCGGTTAAGTAGGGAAGAAAGATATGTGGAGGCTAAGGATTGGTGAAGGTGGAGGAGTTAGTGGAAAAATTAACTATAGCAACCTAACATTTACTCTTCTCGATCCATTTACTAATTTACTTTCTTACACAATGATGTAAGCTGAAAGAAATCTGCATGTTGAAGTTAGAGCATGAACGATGACTTCCTACAACAACTCAGAACTCTAAGAATTTAATTTATTAAAACTCTTTATATTACACATGTTAGGATATATGTTATTTATCTGCGTAATTAGTTTTGACATTTTTTATTAATTGGACCTATAAAATATTAATTGGATGATGATAACTAACCAATAATCCTTGTTTGACTTAGATTCAAAAAGCTATTTTGGCGAATTACGTTGATATGTGGATGAAGGGCATTAATGAACTTTTCATATATTTTCATCGTTGGGTTTACTTGTTATTGGTTGGAGTTTTGAGATTGATAGGAGAAAGTTGCAGAGTTGGTAAAGGAGGAATTTTCGGCAACCGAAAAGATTGGAGCTTGAGTTTATTAATGTCTTGGGCGGACCTAGAAGATATCTACCTCTCTACTTTCCTTGCTAGTTATCTTAATATGGGAGTTAATTGGGCACGTCTCTAGCTTTGAATTTGATCTACATCTCCCCTATTAAGAGTTGCGTGCGTGAACCTCTTGTGCGACAAAGTAGCTACAGTTGTGTGCGTGTGTGGCGTTGAAGTAAGGTGAATTAATTGTTCAATGAAACAGTAAGTACGGTGGTGAGTATGTTTTTGGTAGAAAGCTGAATAACATGCAAGTGGGTGATATATGCTACGCTGAAGAGAGCCACCGTGTAAAGGGTTAGTGTCAACCACGGAGAAGAGACCACTGTGCAGTGGGTTAGCTTGTTATTTTTCTGTCTTCTTCATCTAGGATTGTGAGATATTATTCGTGAGAGAAACACCGTAGGTTAACATCTATTTTTTAGACTTGGTCTTCTGGGATTGTGTGTGATTTCTTGGCTGCATCATTCTTTATTGACTTGGCGATTATTAATTGACTTCTTTATGAGCTGCGTATACTTCGTGTTGGTGTTTATGTGAATCAGCTCATTGTTGTTGCGACGACTTCTAGATCTATTTTAGTGGAGCTTAACCTTTCAGAAAGTTGTTCTTCTCTTTTATCTCAAGTGTATTATCGTTTTTATTTCTAGTTATTTTAATCACTTGAGTTATTCGTTTAATTATCTTTATTATTAAATAATGTGTGTAAATTCTCTGTTGAGGTTAGTACGAAGTGTTTGTACTATTGGGAGTAAAAATCTTTCACGGAAAGTGAGATTGAAAGATAGTGTCAAGGGTTGAGTAGTGTCGGCTCAGTAAAGCTTTTAGTAAATCTATTGTATTTCGGTGAAAGTTATTAAGCTGGATAAGGGCCCCGCAGATGTAGGCAAGGTGTACCGAACTGCGTTACCAAATTTTCAGTGTTGATTTATTTTTGGTTCTCATTATTTTTCTGATTTTTTTTAGTTTGCTATAAATGAATCAGAAAATTTGTGAAACTATTACCCCCTTCAGTTTTTCAATTGGTATCAGAGAGAGGCCACCGATTCAGAACTTGGTAGCAAGTTGGTACAGATCCTAGTTTCGCAAACATGACCATAAGAAAAGAAACATCAATTATCAGGCTACCGCCATTGAACGATTCCAATTATCCTAAATGGAAATTACGAATAAGAGTCTTTATTCAGGCATAGGAAACAAAAGCATGGAACTCAGTGATACATGACTGGACACATCCAAGCATTACACGCATTAATACAATTATTTGTTAAATTATTAATACAATTATTTGTTAAAAATTAAAGATAAATTAAATTATTTTAATTGATTAAATTCTAAATGTAACCTACTATTATAATTTAGGTTCATTCTCAGCATATTTAAGAATTTAATAAGTCACACACGAAAAGGTAATTTAATCAAGTTAAATTTACTTATAAAGTTTGAAAAATTATAGAATCAAATATGATATATTTTATAAATAAATACAAGCATTAAATATCATGTTTTATTTAAATCTAATTGTTTTTTAATTAAGAAAACTATAATTATAATTCAATTAAATTATTTAAAAAGTTTGCATCCTATAAAAAGTTAGCACTCTTAGTTAACTTTCTTTTATAAGATTATCTCAATATATTAGTGTGAGTATTAGTAGAGGTCAAACATTTATATGAATATAAGAATTTGCCATCAAACTTAATATTTCAATTATTAACAACAACAACTCAATAAAATTTTTTGAAGACGATAACATCCCAGCTAAAATACCAATTACTACAAGTAGGTAGCTGTCCTGTTATGAAAACAACTAAACATGTGACGCGTCACTCAGGTGAGACTTGACCTATGTATAGGAATGATGACAATTAATTGATTGATGATTACATAACAACTAGTAATAAAGAATGTATTTAAAATAAAACCTTGATGATTAGTTTTTGTCACATGACATGATTCCATAAGAATTTAGAGAATAATCTTGTCTGTTAAAAAAATATGTTTTATCAAGAAAATTAAATATTGAAAGAAATATAATAATTAAGGGAATAAAAAAGGGTATAATTTAGAACTTTATTTTTAATTAGTATTAATACTTTATGAATACGTAAGGAGGTCAAATTATTATATTTAATACATGTTTAGTAATATAATTATAGAAGATTTGATTTATAACCTCTTAAGGGTGATCGAGTTAGTGGAGTAAAGAGGAATGAGGTCAAAAAGTTCTGTATTTAATTTTTTCCATCTATGCTCTTTCAATCAAGTTTATTGTATAGGACTTATCTAATATGAAGTATCAATTGGCAATATGAGAAAAAGAAATCATAAATTTCACAAAATGTCGAAGGGCCAATAATTGCTAGCTTATAAAACCATATGAGGGGGGTCAGGAAAATATTGCTAGCAGAAACGGTCCCCTAATGGACGTTTGAGACAGTATTTGTTAGGCATGACAAGTGTCAAACCCACATCACTCACTCTCCTATCTAATCTCTATGTGGTTCTGGTGCTGACTTCCACGTGCAAAACTAAAGACCAACCGACTTGAATCTTACTTATATATCTAACTCCTCCTTTTTCCTGTTTCTATCTAGGGTTTAGCTCTGTGTATCGGGTTCCATTTGTACTGACTTGTTGAAACTTTATACTATAGTGCCTAAGCTAACACAGTAATGAGAGAGAAAGAGACAGATAGACAGGTAAGGTCACGTGTCTCTTCCTCCCATCTCTCTCATTCCCTTTGCCTTTTGTTTCTGCTCCTCACTGGTTTGTCATTGGTCGATCTTCTCTTCTCTGGGGTTTAATTTATGTTTCCCTGAGTAAAGTGTACACTGTTAACTTCAGTTATTGGTCTGTGACCACATGGCAGTTATGGACCAAGCCATTGTAGGTTTTTTGCGCCCTTTTTTTTGATATCTTTTGCATTTACCCAAGTTGAGAAAATCCCAATCCCACCAAGTTTTGAATAGATTATACTCTCTTTATAAAACTAGGGTTTCTGCACAGGAATATGAAGGTTCTATCATTAAGCACTTGACATGACAATAAGATGTATATAAGTATAATTGCTGGAATATATAAATCTACATTGAATTTGATGTGACAATAAGATGTATATAAGCATAATTGCTTGAATATATAAATGCACATTGAACGTTATATATGAATCATGATTAGGTTTGATAAGGTAATTTTTTTAAATAAATTTGAGTTTTAACTTGAATTACTGTTGAGTTTTGATTAAACTTTGGTTTAAACAAATTCAATTAGGACTTTAAACAAATTCATATGTAATCAATTACGTAAGATTCTCTAGCTTGAAATTTAAATACAATTTTTTAAATCTAAATTCATTAAATTAAGATTTTACTATTAATTTTTAGTCAATTTTTCCGTTCTAATTAAATCTTCTCACTTGCTAAACTTTAGGGATTAGGATTTGTGTTACAATGATGTCCTCTGCTTTTCTAGTGCCTGAAATTGGAAGTTTTAGATGTCCTTTCAATGCTAAAGAAGAAACAAAGAAATAAAAAGGATTCACAAAACTAGCCAAGTGGGAAAGATGATCTGCATACATGTTAGGAGCTTGCACTAAGCTTTTGAGACAACATATGCTCTCTTTTGCCTATTCTATCATCATATTAAGAAGTGATACAAATATGCATATCAATCCAATTGACTAGGAACCAAAATGAAAGAAAAGAAAAAAATCCAAAACTATTTTTAGAGTGACACAAAAAGACATCCACTATTGCATATTAGTGTTTTTTTTTTAGTTTTCCACTATATCACTATATCATAATTTTATTTGATTTGCTCATTATATACACTTATCTCTTTTATTACATTGATAAAATTTGCAGTTTATATGTTTTGAACCTTCTTCAAGCTCCTTATACATTATGTTTTGGTCATGACTTTATTTAGGATCAACTAATATTTTAGGTCTTGAATTCATTCCAAATTCAATCAATTTAAACTTAATTCGTTGTTCTTAAATTAAATTAAATAAAATATGTTATTATTTCCTATACTAAAATCTTAGTTTATATCTAATTTAGCTCTTTATATATATTATTTGAGTATTTATGATTTTAACTTATATCAACCAACTTTTTAGATCTTGAATTCAATTATAAATTTAATCAATTTAAACTTAATTTGTTGTCTGTAAATTAAATTAAATTAAATCTATTACTCTTTGTTATACTCAAATCTTAAGTTAATTTAGCTTCTTTACATCATAAGTGAGTGTTTGTGACTTCGAATTCAGATTGATCTAGCTTTTAATTTTTAAATTCAATTCTTAACTTAAACAAGTCCAATTTAAAATATTAATTTCGAACTGAATTAAATCTAATCTTATCTCTTTTTTATAAGTAATTTTTAATTTATGTCTGACTTAACTCCTTCAAATTAATCGGTTGATGTTGAATTTTAATTTAACAATCTTGTATCGAAAACTCGAATATTTCTGTCATCTAGTATTTTATGTGCTGCCCGAAAGGGGACATATTAAGCAATTATTGCTGGAGTGAAGAGAGCGGCAAAGTAGTAAACCTGCCAAAAACAAATAAGGGGACCCGACAAGCGTGCAGTTGTCTTGTCATATCAATTTGGTCTTAGACTTTTGGTGAATATATTTTTTTTCTCTTACCACACCATATATTAACTTGACTGTAGTAAGATGGGTGAGTTAAAAACCTTTGTCTACGAGTCTATCTCTTAGTTTTTAATTTGATTTATTTTAATAATTTTTATTATTAAAAATTTATTAGTTTATCAATTCATTTTTATAAATTAATCACTATAAATAAACTTTAAATTAAAGATAATCGTCTTTAATTATATTTTAAATTCTTCAATTTTATTAAATCTTTAACTGATTTTATGACAGTTTGATACTAGTTGGACCTCTTAAATCTTAAACATTTTATCTTACCGGTTTAATTCTTGGTTAGATTTTAAAAACATTAAATTTTACCCTGTTTTGTTGGAAAGATGCTTTAAAAAATATTTTAGTTTACCTTTAAATAAACAAACTTATTCACTCTAATCAACATTTTGTTAATTTTAATTTGTATAACATCAACATTTTTAATTATGAGCCCAACGATTAATAATTGGACTTAATTATAAACGTTACAAAGAGAAAATTTTTTAATCCGAACTTTAAATGCTTACAATAAAAACGTTCTCTTTTTTTTAAAAAACCAATATTATCTATTTGAGAGTCATTCAAGTTGATTTTACGATAAGAAAATGTTACATGATCACCTCTCAACCTACAATTTTATAAGTAAATTGTATTCTCTATGACTTTGGAGCGAATGGCTTTTGTTCAAACTCAACCTAAATGCAATTTTCGGGAATAGGGAATGGCATATTATGCCAAATGATTTGAGCCCAATCCGAACCAAAGCGGATGTGCACAAAAAATGTGAACGGACACAAAATATTTGTGGTCTATTGGGCTGCAATCATCGTGGACCATATCAGAAAACACTAGTGATCCAAGCCCATCGAAGGGAATGAAACTCGCTCTCCCATGAACACGACTTCCTCTACACAAATAGACAAAGAAGAAGCAACCAAAGTTGCAGATTTTCTGTTTCATCTCCAATTTCATTTTATTGAACCAAACAAAAATTGTAGATAAATCAATTTCCCAAAGAAACCATCAAGGTCCATTATGTAAAATCTCTGAGACATGTCATCGAACACCTTACGGTCAACCCCGTAATACAGGGAAAGTTAAAATTTTCTCCCCAAGCACAAACTTCATTTCCGAAAAGAAAAACTGAACTTTGGGATAGAAGAAAAATCTTTGAGACATGTCATCGAACACCTTACGGTCAACCCCGTAATATAGGGAAAGTTCAAATCTTCTACCCAAGCACAAACTTCATTTCCGAAAAGAAAAACTGAACTTTGAGATAGAAGACGACGGAGGAGAGAGGCATCGAAATTGAGGAAAACGGTGGAGAGTATAATACGGTTCACGTGAAATTACGAAGGAAGCGTTGAGATTGAGGCAAAAAGGCTGAATCTGTCATATAACCGGTCGACCATCTCAGCAACTCGAAGAGACTGAGATCGATCCTCTACAGCTTAGGGAGACTTGGTAAGCCTATCTCAACCGTTACTCACGCTCTAATAAACAGTCATGTTTCGCCCACCAAACTTGGTTTCCTATGTGTTTAAGGACACAGTGGTACGAGCCTATAGAACAATAACTGTCCAAGTGAGGTCGTGGCATTGACCGCTCAGATTGATGTCTAAAAAATTAGATTCTAGATTGCGTGTTTTCGATATGGGTTTGGATAGTGAGACGCAAAAGCTAAAAACAAGAAGCAGACAAGCCCAACAAATTAAGCCTGGCTGTGTCAATATGATCCATATGCATCCTCCTTACATCGAATCACTTTCGAAGGACTGTTGAGATTATATATAATATTTTAAAAATTAGATTAGAAGTTACACTACTTAGATAAAAGTTTAAAGTTTAAAAAATTTAACAGGTATTAGACTATCATAAAATAGTTAAAAATTGAATAAAATTAAAAATTTTAAAATATGATTAAAAGATATTTTCCTTACTTATCAAAAAATTTAAACTTTAATTGAAAAAGAAATTATTAAATAAAATTAATTGATTTATTTTATTTTATAAAAATTTATTAATTAATCAAGTTAAATTTACAGAAAAAGTTTAAGAAATCATAGAATCAAATATAATATATTTTATTAAAAAAATATCAACAGTAAATATTATGTTTTATTTAAATCTAATTATTGTTTAATTTAGACCAGTTATAAATCTATAATTGAAACTATAATTATAATTCAATTAAATTATTTAAAAAGTTCACATTGATAGAAGAACATAATGGAAGTATAAATGTATTGTTTTCCTTGTATTTCATTGAATTGCTTTACAGTGTATTTATTCAAGTTTGTGATGATCTAAGTTGTTAAGATAAGATAAGATACAAATGAATTCAAATGAAATTACAGGAGATAAAACAAATCAATTCAAATGAGATTACAGGAGATAATACAAATCATAATAATGCTGGTGAGATTATAGAAGATCTTCACATATTTATCACACATCATATAATTATAGTTGTGTGATTGAATGTTCAAAATTCAAGATTCAGATTGTTCAATTAATTATATTGCATCTAGGGAAGCTGAACACATTAATCAACTTCTATTCATTGAGCGGATATGTTGACTGATCAGCTGGGAGTTTTAATCAAATGCAGCTTCATAGTGCATCTAGCAAAGACACCCTGAATTCTATTATATATTTGCAAAGGATAGGGTACTACATTACTATATGTATGAAGAAAATTTGTACGATTATCTGAAGCTAACTTCTTCTGGGCTTACAACAGGTTTTTGATAACACCTTTTCTTTTCTCTCCTAATTATTTAGATGTTATATACATCCAATTTCACTCCGGTCCTCGTATTATAGCTCATCAATCTTGCTTTACTTTCTTGTCTATTGAGCACGCCACACACTTTAGTATCAAAATCCAATTTTTGTCTAACTTTCCTAAATTCATCATAATACAGACTATAATGAAGGTGATTACGATATGATAAAAAATTGAAAAAGAGTAATGATGCCGTAATATTGATAGAGAGATAGATGATCAATGAACTTGTGCTAATTATTTTCTGCTTTCATTAATAAGACTTGGTAATCAAGTTTTTGGATTCAAATGAATCCTAGAAGGCAATGGAAGATGCTTTTGATATTCTGCAAGAGCCCACATGGGGAAGATGTTTCTGTATAATGGATAGTGTAACATGCAGTTCTTATTGAACACACCTGTGATTTCCTGCCATAATTCCACAAGTTGTTATACTTTATATTGTCAATAATTTTCTGCAGCAATGTTACTACCCGACAAATTCATAAATGTTGGCTAGTTGCTTTAACTTACAGATCCTCATAATGAATTGTTATAATTTTTCTTCTCTGCTAATGGACAAGTTTATTTAAGGAGGCTACCTGCTGAGGAAAATCACCGTCTACCATTTGTGAATTGATTATCAGCTTTGCAGCGCGGTGAAGAGGTATAAGATCTCTATCCATCTATGTCAATTCAAAAGATAGTAAAGGGAAGCTATATTTGAACAATAAACTAAAAAATTATAGGAAGTGAAGTTGAGACATTATACTACCTGTCCGGCTTCTATTAGCCCCTTCATAACCCATGCTATCTGAACCAAATTTGATATGTTTCCTTCAAGAGGTACGTATTTCTGAAAATTCAAGAACATTGAACTGTTAGTAGGCAGATGCTGAGGTGAAGTT
>JANVCQ010537616.1:0-17450 GCA_025531925.1 Erythroxylum plowmanianum | reverse complement strand
AAGAGTGACCATGTTAAGCCTAAGTAGTTGGGTCTCGGATCCAACATCAGTTGGGCTCTGGAAACGGGGTCCCAACACATATTTTGATTTCGCCTTGTAGGAAGAAGGACAAAAAGAGTTGGACTTAGTTAAAGAGAGTGATGAATACTGCCAATTGCTAGTCAATGCAACTGAGGGAGGGATTGGGAAATTCTTAGAGAAAAATCCTAATGAAGAGAAGAAACTATTGGGCAACATTTTTGAAACTTAACTCTTGCTTTGATACCACAACTTGTTGGGCGTCATTTCTGGAGCACAACTACAAAGTCATAAAACATGAGCATATTACCCTGTAGGGTTATTTCAATGAACTCTCATTAGCCATCATCCTAGAAGGGTGGGGTGCCCGCACAAGTCAAACACCAAAATCACAATTTGAATTCCTCAACACAATTGTATCTCTAAGTCTCTAGTTTATTTTGAAGCAAGAACCGCCTCAATTGAAGCTCTATAGTGCAAGATATAAGTAAAATACCAAAGTATGTTTAGTAAACAACCAATTCATGATCTTCCAATCAATTTCCTCACTTTATCTCCATAAATATTATCCAAATCGGCACCAATGGATACCAATTTTTATGGAAAGGTAGGAAAATGTGTTAGGAATCTGTTTCTTTAATAATCACTCCATTTGGAGGTCGGATGATGAAGTTATGGTCAAATGAATCAAACATGTTTATATCCTTAATCATAATATACCTATCTTGGAACAATTGGCATAACTTTCTTTAAAAACCTCTTATTGAGGTCATTCTTAGACTGTTTGAAAGAGGACTTCTAGATCTACAAATTTTATGGAGACTACAAAATGAGATTTTGCCATTTAGAGGGTTAAAAATGCAAATTTCCTATAGCTATCCTGTGTATGTCCGTTTACATGTCCGCCTAATGGACATAGACTTTCCAGACCCGAGAATGTCCATTTAACAAACCTAATGTCCATTTAATAGACATGCACTGGGCTGGGGGAATTTTTACACCCGAGAAGGTCCATTTAACAAACCTGCAGTCTGTCTAACAGACATTGGTGATCCAAAATTTTTTCCAAAGCCTCTCCAAAGGTTCCTACATCCATTCTAACATTATATTCACTCTAATCTTCCTAAATTAACTTCTTCTAATGTAATATCACTTCTTAACCATCCAATTACCAAAATAATTTCATAAATCTCCCAAATCTCAACTTAAATGATTCATCTTATACAACAAATTTCCATCTTTCACCATAACTGTTATCTATACATCTTGTGTAACATTACTAAATTATAAAGATCATAACTCTCAACTACGATATCCAAAAATTGCATACTTTATATCATGGGAAAGCTAGAAAGATAAACTACAACTTCCAATAAGAACACTTTGTCTAATTCGGCCAATGCAATTTTTCCCCTAAAGTCAAGACAAAATTCCTATTTTTCCTTTCTATAATACATCTCGTTTATATGTAACAATAATTCGTATTCAAAATTTATCATCTCAATTTGATAACTTCTTCAAATGTACCTAATTCCAACTTAGCCTCATCCTTAATTAATTCATATTTCAACTCCACTTCATCCATACCCAAATTCACATTTAAATTTGACAATCATCCATACACAAATTCATATTTCATTAACATCATAAAACAAGAGTTTACAAAACTTTAATGGAATTTTAAGCCATAATACATTAATGTTCCAAAATTCCCAATTTACATAAGATACTTGAATAATAATCGCTCAAAATGCAATTACAGCCTTGTTTTACATAAACTACTCCAAAACAAAACAAAACATACAAATTAGGACTGATATCTTCACTTTTTTTCACCCAGTCTCTTGCTTATCACCTAAATAGGGCAAGGAGAGTGGAGGTGAGCTTAAAAGCTCATGGGTAACATTTTTATAATCAGTAACAAGCAAAACAATTGAAAACCCTTATGATTATAGCAAATTCTCATGAAAATCCATAAAACATATATTTCTCAAATTCTCAACCTGTCAAACCAATTCACAACCCACATAAGTCAAGCATTCATCAAACTTGTCAACATATGTAAACACATAAGCACATCATAATGATTTGTGCAGATCCATAAACATGACGAACTACACAATTTCATATAATAGTTCTATGTAGTCGTCAACTTGAGAGAGTCCATAAAGGAGCTCCGTGCCACTAACGGGAAGGCAGGAGAAGCCTTTAACTTCGTCAACGTGTATATGACATTCTCGAATAGACTACACTAAACCCACATAACATGTAATTCATAAACTGAAAACATTTTGCCCATATGGTACATTTTTGGAAACTTGATTTCATACACTTGCTATTCTTTCAAAAATCATTTCCATCATCATTTCACAATTCCACAACCAAAATCATATACCAAGCATAAAGCCATTTCCCAAATCATTCAAAAGTGACAAATACAACAATTATGAAGCCATTTGAAATCATTCTCACATCAGCTCATAAGTCATTCACAAAATTCACATACAAAAACATGTGGCACATTCTGAAAGCATTTTCAAGAACAATAAATGCACATTTTCAAGGTATTTGGAAATTATTTAATTCCATTTATTTAAAAGAAACTTTAATGGCTTATTAACTCAATTATAAAAATGTAACCCACCTTAGTTTCCTTGCTTGAAAACTTGCTCAAGGATGTCTGTCCTCTTACTCTTCTTGTCTCTCTTGCCTCCTTTTAACATTGACAAAATCCCAATCAAAATGAATTCCAATTGGAAAACCCAAAGAAACCTATACATAAAATTGATCCTAGAATATTTATACCCATGCCTTTCCTAAGCTCTTTGAACCCAATCCCTTCCAAAAATCCAAATATTAAAACACAAACTTACCTTGAATCTTCACCAAACAATGAGTTTTTTGGCTCTAATTAAAGCTTTAACCTTTCTCTTCCTTTTTCCCTTCTTGCTCAACTTCAAAATCACTCTTTAGGACTAAGAAAAAATCAAAACCTAGCTTTTCTTCTTTCTTTCCTCTCAAAATCAAAACTCTCTCCTTCTTCTCTCTTCTCTTCATTTCTTTTCTCCTTTTCTATCCTCAAATCACATTTTTGCTTCTTCCTTAAAAGCATGCAAACACTTCTTATTTCAATTATGCCATTAATGATTGAGAAATGTCCAATTTGCCCTTCCTTCAAAGCCTTAAGACTTTAATGCTTAAGTGACCTTTCCAAAATGCCCTCATACATATATACTCTTACCACTTAATTCAACTAAACCATATTTAAAAATTCCACTAACATTAACATAAGAATTAACTCTAAAGAAAAATAATTAATCTAGCAAGACCTCAAAATTATTTAAAACATGCCTAACTCCTTTCAAAAATCCAGACCTTTTTTGAGCAGATAATTGAAGGAATTTAATAAATCTTCTTTCTAGAAAAATGTTTCTCATTGTCTTAACACCAAAATTATTCAATTTGGTTTAGAAATTTGAAAGTTATATCCTAAACATTTTTGTACTATTTTTATGCTGAAACAATATTTTATATGCAAATTCCTTCCAAAAATTGACATTCTCAAAGACTAAATTGAAACTTGATTTCATCAAAAAAATTTGTAGCACTATGCCTCTAGTTTATTCCAAATTAAAAATCATCTCATTTGGATAACTAGAGAAAAAGTTATGGCTAAAACATTGAAGCATACTCAACAACATATTTCAACTATATTTTCTAGCTTTTAACTTCCAACATTTCACAAACAATAGCTCTAACTTGCAAGAAATGTTTGGATTCCAACAAAAACAGTGAAATCGATGACTTTGAGTGATCCACCTTGAGCATAACAGTTGAGGTGTCCAGCTAAAAGACATTAAAAACACTAAATGGGAAGCTACCCATATTATTTATATTTTGTTTTTCAATTAGTTGTTTGTTAGTTCTTTTCAATGAAACTCGACTTACTCTGTTTGCTTTGTTTGCACCGACCTACTTTTCAATCTCTTATATTTGTCTTCCTCACAGCTATTCTCCACTCCTTAATGTAGGTTGCCATGCTCCACACCACATCAACGCAGCCACCATCCACACATTCATATCTTATTTCTATCCTTGTTCTTTTTATTATTTTTACTGCTTGTCAGTTTATTTTTTAGTTTTAATGTTTATCCTTATTTGTTTTATTTTATGTCTTAGATCCCTCTTTTACTTTTTGTATAACATTAGGGACCATATGATGTTTAAGTGTGGGAGGGGGAGTATTAGTAAAAAAATGTTTATTAATTATGTGTTTTGTGTTTGTTATCCCAGTTAATAATTAGAGATGAATGGTCATGACATAAACTCAATTAGGACTAGAAATGCATAATATGAGTCAATGAGTATACTGGCATGCTTAGACTGATTAGCTTGGATTTTAGTTAAAAGGACATTACCTTGTTGTGATAGATGAATGAACCTTTTTCATTTGGCAAGAATTTGAGCTTTTTTGAACTATTAAACACTAAATTCAAGTATTCTTTACTGATAGTGTTCTTTCATGATTGAGGGAATCTAGAACTTGCTTGCAAATACTAGTTGAGATCAGATAATAACGTTGAAATGATGAAGGTAATTAGAATTTACCCCTTTTGCTTAAAAAAACCACCATAATGTTACCTTTAATGAACCCTCTTTGAGCTTAACATGAAACTTTTTCTTTCTTTAAACCAAAAAAAAGATCCTCGACCTTAATTATTTATTCTCTTCGTTGTACCTATCATAAGGCAAGTTGAGCATTTGACTGTGTATGATCAGGTCAAGGGAATAATTGTTTGAATAAGTGTGGCGGAATTATATGAATATAGTTGGTTTTTGAGTTAGGACTAGGTATGGTTGTAATAAATTGTATCACTCCTCTACGTTTTACCTCTTATAAACTTAATCTTGTTCTAATAAAAAAAGAAAGAAGAAAAATAAAAAAGAAATAGAAATAGAAAAGGAAGGAAGAGAAGATAAGCAAAAAATGAGAAGAAGAAGAGAGATATAAAAAGTGGAGTGCTAATCTTGTTAACTTGAAAGGAAAGAATTAAGTGTTTTATGCTTCATTGTTTATATTACTTTAAATGCTCAATTTTTTATGGTTTTAAATGTGATTTTCTTTTTTGCTACCCTTAGCCTAGCCCCATCACAACTAAAATAAAGATCTTCGAATTGATGTTTGTGTTTGATATGAGTGATGGAGATTGGATTGGTAAACAAGCATATGGTAGATGCCTTACATGAAATCAATGGTGAGTGAATACATATCTTACCTTTGAATGCTTGAGAGGATAGAGAGTGGAGTGAGTATCTATCGCACTTGTTGATGGTTCTTTGAATTGAAGTACTTGTTGATTTTGGCTAAATATGCAAAGAATATCTTGTTCACAGAGTATTATGTTTTTCAAGTTCTTAGATTGTGTTTATTGAAATGATTGTTGATGTGTTTGACTATTATTTGAGAAAATTGTTGTCTCCATTGTTTGTTTTTTTATAGTCTAGTTTCTTTATTATGCTTGAGGATAAACATTGTTTAAGTGTGGAGTAATTGTTATGTCTTGTTGTTATTGCTTTTAATTGCCTTCACTTCTTGATTTTGATTAGAAATCTTTGTGTTTTGATCCGATTGTGAGATAAATTGAGTGGAAATGGTGTGACTATTTCATGAATGTTAATTGGGTTATTTTGTGAATTTTTCATGAAGGTTGAAAGGGAAGTTCATGTAAATTTTGCATGAAAAGAAGAAAAAGAAAAAATGTGGTAACTTAACTTGTTAGTGTTAGTCACAGTGGTGATGAAACAAAGTGGGATGAGTAGAGACAAAGAAGAAGAATAATGGAGAGGTGGAAGAAACATGAGCAGTCGAGCATCTAGGTTAGAACCAAGCAAAGGTGGAAGGCGAGAGTCAACGTAGAAAGCTTAAGAATGGTAGGAGATCACTACAACTCCCTCATCCAAACACTTGTTTGCTCATTTTCTTTATAATTTCTCTATTGTTTTCCTGAACTTACTCCTTTGTAGTTGATAAACTTATAATCTGTAGCTTTTTGGTTGCTCACTTGGTTATTTACTTGGTTTGTTGCTTTAATACTTCTCTTATACTGATAAAGATGGGATTAAAGTATATGAAGATGATGAATCAAGTTATTTCCATGATAGGCTGACCTTTTTTTTTTAGGATTAATGTAGCTGTTTTAGTCAAATATAAATGATTGAGGGATTGTGTTGTTGTCTTATGTTGGCCATAGTTCATGAATTGAGTGGATGTAAAAGCATAATCAAACTTTGCATCATTTATTATTAACAAAGAATCGAGAGAAGAAGTTTAATATCGAAGGAGAAACTATAGATGCTTAGGTTGAGAGTAGAAATATACTAACTTAAGTGGTAATTATTAGTTGGGTTTAATAATTAATTTGGATGATAAACTTGTTAGGATTGTTTGTTTTTTGAATTGATTTTTATAACCTAATTGGTAATTTTAGTAAGACAATTGTCTAATCATTTCCGCTTAGTCATATATAGGATATTAAATTAGTGAAATTAATTCTCTAGAGTTTCCCACTTTGATTAACCTATTAATTTTTGCTTTCGATTGAATCAATTTACTTTTCAGTTTAATTTTGTGATTTTCTATAAAACCTTCACTCAACAAATCATGATAGAATTTTTTAATTTCCTTTCATTGAATGTAAATTTTTATTTTCAGTGAATTTGGTTTAAGGAGGTTTAAATTGTTAAATATAGTTTACATAGAATGTTCATTCTTACTGAGCTAGTTTAGCTCACACTCTACTTTATGTTTTCAAAATAAAACCTCCTAGGCGCACACTCAGGGGCTTCAGTAGTAAGGACTCCACCTCTTAAATAGTTCACTTTATCATGTGCTTCTGTGGAGGCATTTTTACCTTGTGAATATGTTTGGGAATATTACATATCTTTGAACATGTTTTGGAATGTGCATTTATGTAAAGAATGGATGTACGTAAAGTTTTTCAAATGACATGCATGACTATGTTTTAATTTTTAAAAAGTTTATTGAAGTGATTGTTGAGATTGCTTTTGAGTGGACTTGAAGTCTAAAATTTGTAGTGGGGATTTTGATGTGATTATAGAAGTGTTTTGAACTTTTGTAAGGATTTTGAAAATTTTTGGGATGTCAAAATATAGTCGTTATGCTACCAAAATTTTTAATAAAATGGTCTTAAGAACTCCATTAATTACATCTTTTTATGTTGAGTTAAAGCTTTTCGATAAAAAAGGAAATAAGCTTAACTCCACAGGAACTTTCTAGTTGGGTCAGATATTGACTAGAGGGCCACTGAGGGGTATAGGGCAAGTTATCTAGTTGTTTTAGGATAGAGGCTTATTATAATGTTTCGGGCAAGTCGTCTAGTCGTTTCAGGATAGAGGCTTGTTATAATTGAATCTCTATAAATCAATCAATTAAATTGTATTGAATAAAAGACTATATCACTCTATCCATCTCGATTTAGGGTTAATCACACCTAGTAACTAAACAAATTATCTACTAAATATAGAAAAAATCAAACATCAAGTATTCAGAAGGATAATTTGAAATAAAAGAATTCATAATCTATATATCCCCTTTATCTCTAATAAAATCTCCTTAAAACTTGGATGAAAGGTTGGTCTTTGTTGGATCTCTTAAAGTAAACTTCGTATTTCCTCATGTTAGGTTCAAAACTACTTTTTCTACCCTCTATTTAGTGTCTAATCCAACTTCAATTGCTTCCCCTTTTTTGTCTAGCCCTTATCATGTCCTTTTAATGTAAGATACAAGAGTTTTTGTAATATATACAATCACTTACATGGCCATGTATTTCATAATCCCCTCTAAATCATGACTTTACATAATTATAAAAACTTACATTGATTTCATATATACAAACATGCATGTCAAACAAAAGCTTACACAATCCC
This sequence comes from Erythroxylum plowmanianum, assembly GCA_025531925.1. Taxonomy (NCBI): domain Eukaryota; kingdom Viridiplantae; phylum Streptophyta; class Magnoliopsida; order Malpighiales; family Erythroxylaceae; genus Erythroxylum; species Erythroxylum plowmanianum. Next base: position 9,485 of record JANVCQ010537616.1, on the reverse strand, counting down.
AGTACATGGCTTTATATCTCCAAAGTTGCTTCAATTCTTCCATTTTATGCCTTAATTTTACCCAAATTCTTCTCCTTTTGGTCTATGAAGGCAGTTATTACCTAAAAACACACTTGAAGCAAAATAAGTACAAAAATACCATAAAACTCTAAAGTAACAAACAAAAAACACTAAATATGGTTATAAAAATATAGTTAATTAATCATTTATCAAACATACCCACACTTGAACTTTTTCTTGTCCTTAAGTAAATCATAATCCAAATCTTCAAACCTATAAACATCCATCCCTTATTAACCTCAGCTTATCCATCCATACTCTGAATCATGTCATGTTAATCAAATTAACATATAATTAGATTTAAGTCATCCTAGAATTAACCTTTATAAATCAATATCAATAGCAATCATATAGATAATCTTTTGAAATCAAAAACAAAAATTTCAAACCCATCACCAAGGATTCAATTAATGCACCCAAAGCGTTTAGGATGGAAAGTGTAGGAACACTAAAATAAACACATATGAGGATTGTTAACCATAAGCTTGTAATAAAATCATATCTCTATAATTTATAAGTAAACTAAAAAGAAAAAACAAAAGGTCTTGATATAAGATTTCAACGAGGCTTAGGTAAAAATAACATAGGGATAATAAAAATGGTAATACTATTAAAGAAAATTTACTTAATCAAAATTACATGAAACTTAATTCTTTACAACATAGGTCTTTCACACCATAATTCCATTACTTCAACAACTCCTACACTTCTTTTGTACTATGCTCACAACATATATTATTATTTTTGGAAAACATTTTGAGAGAATATGAACACTTGAGAAAAAACATATTAACATTCACTATATACCAACAATCAAAGACACCCATCATCCCTAATCTCTAAAGACATCCATCTCGATACCAATATCCATCCCAAAAACCCATCCCTAACCTCTGACAACACTAAACCTCTGACATCAGTTGACACCCAAATTTACAATGAGAGTCTTCTCCCATTAACTAAATCCGGGCTCCTCCCTCCCCTTTCCCAACATCTTTTGACACCTAACCAACTTGCACAACCCACCCAGTATGTAACCCTTCACATTCTTCTCATCTATCCAAGAATCACAATCTCACCTCTCTCCTTTCATGCCATACTAGTTATCTACTACTACTACTCAACGGACCTTACCTCTCACCATATGGAAATGGAAACTCCCATCTCTACCCAACTCATTCCCCAAGTTGATTTGGACACCCCAACCTTCAATATAGTAGACTTCCCATTATTAAGAGTTAGTGTCGAAAGGAAGCAATAGGAACCAAAGAAGGTGAAGTCTATATGGTGATCCATTATAGGGGATTCTAGGAACTTAGTTAGACTTAGACATGTGGAGTTTAATGGGGATAAACTAATCCAAGCTCTGATTGAAGTCTTACAGTAGGATGCTAAAAAATAGAGTACATCTGTTATGGGTTTCTTTCTGAAGAAGAGGTTAGCTTTTCTATTATCAACAAGTGAGTGAATGTTGCATAGCGGAACAAGAGGCTGGCGAATGTAATGGTAAATGCAGATGAACTCTTTGTATTCAAATTCAACACCAAAGAAAACACACATAAGGTGATAGAATCAGGGCCTTGGCATATAATGGGGCATCTAATTCTTATTAAGAAGTGATAGCTCAGAGTTACCTTGGATAGGAGCAAGCTTCAATCCATTTCTTTATGGGTGAACATCCATAAGATTCCCTTGGAGTATTGGTCAGTGAAGGGTATAAGCTATATTACAGATAAGATTGGAAAACCCTTAGAGTTAGATGAGAACACCCCCTTAATGAGAAGGATTAGGTTTGCTAGAACTTGTGTTGATGTTGATATATGAAGGAAATTTTCAAATTCCCTTAGAATTACCAAGTTGGATGAGCAAGGAGACTTGTAGAAGATTATATAGGAGTTACATATATGTGAAGAGAAGCAAATTTGGAAAAGGAAAGAGAAGCACTTTGGAAAAGAAAAGGAAGGGTTCCCTCATACAGGGAGTGGCATTAATGGAGAGTACTATGATAGGGCTTGTAGCACAAATAAAGGGGCATAAACAAGGGTCAACCAATGGGGAACTATTCATAAATTTGGCAAGAACTAGTTTTACCAAGAATGTAACAAAGATTTTATGGGAGAACAAGATAGGAGGCAGAGACAATTGGCACTCCAATGATCAAAAGGTGTAAAACTTTTGGATCCAAAAGTGAAGGAACATCTATAACTGTGGGTTTGAATAGGAAGTATATAAGGAGAAGGACAGGTAAAAAAAGAAATGATAAAGGTAGCAACATAGAATGTTAGGGGCCTAAATAACCTAAATAAACAACTTTTGGTTAAGGAATTTATTAAGAACAATAAGTTAGATTTTGTTGGTTTATTGGAAATCAAAATATAGAGGGAGCAATTGGAGAAGAGTTTATGGTTCATAGCTAAAGAATTAGGGGTTTTGAGCTCAAGAGTCATAACTCATAAGTATGGTTCCTTATAGGGTTGTTTCAATGAACCCTTATTAGCCAACATCAGTTTATCTTCGTTCTCTGATACCATGAGTGTTGGGCCCCAATTTTGAACTGTTCTTATATTGAAGTAGTATTCTATGCTTAACTTCCATCCAAAAATTTAAATTCTTAGAGACTGAATTGGAATTCTATCTCTTTTATAAGCTTTGTATCCGTATGTATTTAGTTTATACTGAAACAAGAATCGTCTCATTTAGAGCTCTACAGATCAAGATATCATCAAAATACCAAAGTAAGATTAGTAAAATATCTTATTCATACTCTTCCAACAGATACCCTTACTTTCTTTCCATACATCTTTTTCAAATCAATATCAAATACTATTAGTTTCTATGAGAGATAGAGGAAGGTGTTAGGAATCCATTGGTTCAAAAATCAGGTCATTTGGAGGTCAAATGACAAAGTTATAGCCAAAAGAGTCAAACATGTTCAGAGCTAGAAAACCCTAAGGATGAAAGTGCACTCGCGAGGAAGGCAGGTGTGATCACAAAGAGGAAGGTATGATCACGAGGAGGGAAGCTACGATCACAAGAGTGCTTTGTACAATCACGAGGGTGCTTAGTGCGATCACAACCGAAGCTGTTCTACATACACATCCTCTGCGACATCACTAACTTTAAATGATCATAACTTTCAACTCCGATGTCTAAAAATTACGTACTATATACTGTTAGAAAGCTAGACAGATAAACTTTATAAAAGACACCTTTGCCTAATTCAGCCTAAATTAATCCATATTTTCCCCCAAAGTCAGAACAAAAAGTTTCTCTTATGAAAAACTTGAAGATGCAATATGCAAAATGGGAAAATCATGAGCAAACGAAATATATTTCATTAACAGCAAAAGATAAGAGTTTTACAAAGCTTTAATGACATTTTAAGCCGCAACACATCCTCGATTTCATAATCCAAACCACAAAATAACCAAAATATACATGAGAAAATAAGAATTTGAAATGTTGATAAAGCCTTGGGTTTGACATAAACTACTTCAAAATACAAAAAGATGCAAATTTTGAGTGATGCCATGCCTCTTGGTTACTCGATCTCTTACTCATCACCTGAAGATGGGATGGAAGGGGGTGAGCTTAAAGCTCATGGGTAATAGTTTTATAATCGGCAATAAGCAAAAACTATTGAAATATTTATTTCCATTGTAAAACTCACATTGAATTATAAAACACATATTTCCCAATTCTCAATTTATCAAGCAATTTTATAAGCAGCATAAATAATGCATTCAACAAACTTGTTAACACATAAGCATATCAAATGCTTTGGGTGGTCCATAAACAGAATGAACTAACACAATCCCATATAATGTTCCTATGGAGCCATGAACATAATGAACATACACAATTCCACATAGTGGTTTTGTGTAGTCGTGAAATTAAGGGAGTCCGTGAAGGAACTCCATGCCACTAGCGGGTAAGCGGGAGAAGTCGTTAGTCAAAGTACACTAGAAATACAGAAAGGACCAAACCAAACCTACATAACATGTATTTCCTAACTTGTAAACTTATTGCCGAAAATGGCACATTTTTTGAAAACATGATTTTTCATAACCATAATATCTTTTCAAAATCATTTTCATATTCTTTCCAAACTCATTTCTATCGTTCATTGAATAAATTAATAACACAATTCATATACAAACATGTAGCACTTTCTCAAAGAATTTAAAAAGTAATAATACATATGAATAAAGTAGTTGAAAATTCATTTATTTCCATTTCTTAAAAGAAACATTTATGGATTATTATTCAATTATAAAAATGTAACCTACCTTAAATTCCTTAATTATAACTTGCTCAAATGTGCCCCTCCTTTTGCTCCTCCTGTCTTTCTTGATTCCCTTTTCATAGGCAAAAATCCCAAATTCAATAGGATTGCAAAAATTGAAAACCCACAAAGCACATTCACTAAAATTGTTTCTAGAAAACTTAAACTCATGCATTTCCTAAGCTTCATGAACCAAAACCCTTCCAAAACTCCAAAAGATTAAGTAAGACCTTACCTTGAATCTTTACCAAATGAAGAGATTACTGGCTCAAAAAGAAGCTCTTATCTTCCTCTATCTTTTTCCCTTCTTGCACAACTTCAAAATCTCTCTAGAAACCTTCAAGAAGATGAAACACTAGCTCAACTCTCTTCTTTTCTCTCAAACCACTGAAGCCTCACTTCTTCTCTTCTTGTTTTCGTATTTTCTCTTCGTCCTTCTCTATTTTCATTTTTTCTTCCTTCTCAAGAGCAAGACACATTTCCCTTTTCCCATTCTACCTTTAATGAGTGTCAAAAATCCATTTTTCCCTTCATTTATGTCTTATGTCTTTTAACCTCAAGTGATCTTCCAAAACTACCCTTCCATCTTCTTACAACTTTAATATAACTAAACCATATAATAAAATGCTACTAATAACTTGACATAATAATTAAATCTAAATATTTTAATCATCAAAACCTCATACTCAATTTAAACCATGTTTAATTCACTAAAAAAATTTGGGGGCCAACATTTCCCCCACTCTTAAAAGAAATTTTATCCTGGAAATTCTTACCTGAGTCATTGAAGAGTTGTGGATATTTCTCCCTCATGGCTTCCAAGGGCTCCCACGTGGCCTCTTCTATAGATTGGTTTCTCCATAGGGCTTTAACTAGCTGAACTATCCTATTCCTGAAGACCTTTTCCTTAATGTCCAGGATCTCCACTGGAGTCTCCTCATAAGTCAGATCATCTCTCAACTGAACCTCAGTAGTCTGAATAATATGAGAGAGATTCGATCTATGCTTCCTCAATATGGAAACATGAAAAACATCATGTATCTGAGACAATTCCTATGGTAGTGCCAACCTATAGGCTAGTGGTCCAATTCTTTCAACAATTTCATAAGGACCCATATATCTCGGGTTTAACTTACCCTTCTTGTCAAATCTCATTACTCCTTTCTAAGGAGATGTCTTAAGAAAGACTTTTTCACCAACTTCATACTCCATCTCCTTTCAGTGCGTACTAGTGTAGCTCTTCATTCTATCCTGAGATGCTTTAAGCCTTTGCTTAACTAGATTGACCTTGTCAACTGTCACCTAAAGTAACTCTGACCCTATCAGTTTCCTTTCTCCTTTTTTAAATTAGCATATCAGAGTTCTACATCTCTTTCCATATAGTGCTTCATAAGGAGCCATTTAAATGCTCGAATGGTATGAATTACTGTAAGCATATTTAATCAATGGAAAATGCTCATCCCAAGCTCTTTTGAAATCCAACACACATGCCCTGAGCATTCCCTCAGGGATCTAAATAGTCCTCTCAGACTGACCATCTATTTGAGGATGAAAAGCAGTGCTAAAAATTCAACTTGGTTCACAAAGCCTATTATAAGCTTCCCTAGAATCTCGAAGTAAACCTAGAATCTCTATCAAAAACTATAGAGTTAAGAATTCCATGCAATCTCACTATCTCATCAATATACTCCTTTATTAGCATATTCAAAGAATCATTCTGTTTAATTGCCAGAAAAATGGGCTAACTTCGTCAAATGATCAACAATAACTCATATGGCGTCATGCTGTCTACTAGTCATAGGCAAACCCATCAGAAAATCCATGGTCACCTTTTGTCATTTCCACTCAAGAATGGATAATGGCCTTAACTTGGCTGAAGGTGCCTGATGTTCAGCCTTGACTTATTGACACACTAGACACTTACTTGCATATTTTGCTACATCCCTTTTTATGCCTTTCCACTAGAAATGCTGTATCAAATCTCTATACATCCTGGTGTTACTTGGGTGCATGGCATAAGGCGCATTATGTGCCTCATCGAGTATCCCATCCTTTACCTCCTGGACATTTATAATACAGAGCCTATTTCCCACAACCATAAGTCCATCCTCCCTCACTACCACTTCAAGTTTCTTTCCATTCTGAATTTATTCTCAAAGCTTATTCAAAACTGCATATTGTGCTTATAACTTTTTAACCTTCTCTCTGAGTATTGACCTTACTCTAAAGTTTGCAATAATGCAATCAGGTTCCTTTTGTTTCAAGCTTATCTTAAGCTTAACCATCTCTTCCAATAACGGCAAATAAATGGTTTGAACGTGAGCTATAGAAGGTTTCCTACTCAAGGCATCCACCACCACATTCGCCTTTCCTAGATGGTATTCAATTAACAAGTCATAATCCTTGAACAACTCTAACCACCTTCTCTGTCTCAAATTTAGCTCTTTATGGTTTAGCAAGTACTTGAGACTCTTGGGATCTGTAAAAATCCTCATTTGAACTACATACAAATAATGTCTCCAAATCTTTAGGGCAAAAATTATTATTGACAATTCAAATATATAGGTCAGATAATTTAACTCAAACGGCTTCAGTTGCTGCAAGGCATAAGTTATTACTTTGTCTCTTTGCATCAATACACAACCTAATCCCTTTCTTAAAGCATCACTGTAAACTGTATAACCTTCATCTCCTATAGGCAAAGTCAAAATTGGAGCACTTATCAATCTGTGCTTAAGCTCCTCACAGCTTTTTTGACATTCATCACTCCAAACAAACTTTTAATTTGTTGAATACTTCAACAAACCTCCCGTAATATCCTACCATACCTAGAAAACTCCTCACTTTTACCACTGTCTTTAATGCATGGCAATTCACCACTGCTTCAATTTTTCTTGGATTAACATGTACCCCATCCTTCGAAATCACGAGTCCAAGGAATACTACCTCATGAAGCTAAAATTCAAATTTGTTGAATTTAGAATAAAACTCCTTCTCCCTCAGTGTACACAACACTATCCTAAGATGTTCCTTATGTTCCACTTCACTCTTGGAATACACCAAAATGTCATTTGTAAATACTATGACAAACTCATCTAGATACTCCCTGAAGACCCTATTCATGAGATCCATAAATACATTTAGAGCATTAGTCAATCCAAGTGGCATAACTAGGAACTCGTAATGCATATACCGTGTCCTAAAGGCTGTCTTGTTTACATTAGACTCTTTAATTATGAGATGATGATACCCTGACCTAAGATTAATTTTTGAAATGACCCTTGCTTTTTACAACTTGTCAAACAAATCATCGATTCGTGGCAGAGGATACTTGTTCTTAATGGTCACCTTATTGAGTCTTCGATAATCAATACACATCTGTCATGTTCCATCCTTCTTCTTAACAAACAGAACAGGCACTCCTCATGGTAACAAACTCATTCTTATGTACCCCTTCTCTAATAGTTCTTCCAACAATTCCTTAAGCTCCTTCAGCTTAGCTGGAGCCATTCTATAAGGTGGTATAAAGATGGGTGTGGTACCAGGAATCAAGTTAATAGCAATCTCGATTTTCCTCACCGGTGGCAATCTAGGTAAGTCTTCTGAAAACACGTTTGAAAATTCTCTCACAATTGAAACATCTTCTAGCTTCCCTTCATTCACCTCAGTATCAACAACATGTGCCAAGAAGGTTTCACAAACTTTCCTCATCATCCTGTCAACTAACAAAGCTAAAACAATTCTTAGTGAAAGTGTTCTCCTGTCTCTTCTAAAAATCACCTTCTCTTCACTGCTCAAATCAAATTCTACCTCCTTGAGGCTACAATCTAACTTCGCATGATACTTCTCCAAGGCATCCATTCCAAGTATAACATCTAAGCCTTTTAGGTCTAGAGTAAGTCCACTATCAGTCTAGCACCATCAATAAAAAGCTCACATTTTCTATACACTTGACTTATTATCACATTTCTTCCTAGAGGAGTATTAACAATTAAAGGGATATCCAATGACACAAAATTCACACCATTTAATGTCATGCTTCCAAAAACAAATGAATGTGTGGAACTAGAATCAATCGAGACATATACTTCAGAATTAAATAACTGAGCCATACTCGTTACAACTTCAGTGCAACTGCAGCTTCCTCTCTGATCATAGTAAAAACCCTTACCTGTGTTTGGCCCCTTGGCCTTCTTGGAGGAATAGCCTTCCTTGCAACTCTAGAATTGCCCACCTCAGTGACTAGCCTGGTTCCCACTATTTCTACTCTCCTTAAGGCTTGCAACTACGACCCCTCTTGCTTTGTTATATGGGGACTTTCCCTGATCATGTGTCCCTTCTCTTTGTATCGAAAACATGCTCCAAGTAACTTGAACCACTCTTCCTTGTGAAACTTCCCACAATGCTTACATTGGGGTTCATGTACTTGCTCCTCTCTATCCTGCTATTACCTTCCACAGTTGAGACTTGCCTTGAAACAACCCTTGATTATTTGTTCTTAGCAAAGGCACTACTCTCCACCTTACTCTGTGTATGGAAGTTCTTCATACCCCTCTCAGGCATTGGAGAACTCATCCCCTTCTTGGAAAACAAGTTCTGGTTCTTCCTCTTCTTATTCACTTCATATTTTATATTCTCTAGTTTCTCAGTTTGGAATGCAGCATCTACCAATTGCTAGTAGTCACAAAGGTTGTGGATTAATACTTTCTCCTTGATCCCCAAATGAAGTCCTACTTTAAACTTGCGGTATTTATCTTCCTCATTTGTCACAATGTTAGCCGCATGCCATGAAAACTTAGTGAACTTCTGTTGCGACTCGATCCGGAGACCGGACCCCAACCGGAGAGACGAATAACGAAAGCCAACTTGGAAGCAAAGCATACAAACGAAGTCAATTCGAACTGAAATACAAATTCTGACATCCGCACAAATATCTTAGAAAAGCGTCGAAATGGTCGCGTTGGATACCTTAAGACTTAACCTATCCGAACCGAATCGGTGTATTTTTTTTTCTCTTATCATTCCTTTTATCTTTATTCAATCTCATGAGAATCAAAACCATGTGGAAACTCATTCTCATTCAAAACTCAATTTACTTGATTTCTCTTAATCAAGCATATCTTAATATCATCACTAACAA
>JANVCQ010536027.1:0-17462 GCA_025531925.1 Erythroxylum plowmanianum | reverse complement strand
GACCCCCGAACACAGCTTACAACTTTCATTGTACTGTGCTTTCCAAAGAGCAACTCTTCTCAAAATGTGCTGAGTTGGAATCATATTCTAACTAAAGATTCCTGTGGTTCTGAAGGATCTAGCTATAGGAAAACCAAGAATGGAGAGCTTCCCACACACACTCTTTGTTTTTAAGAATGCTGGTTTAAGAATAAGAATGAGTGATTGATGTAGACCTTTTTTTGAATAAGTAGATTTCTTTCTCTTGACCCCTTTCTATTTACAAATGCTTTTGATGGATTAATTATCCTTTTTTTTAAAGCTTTAATAGGTAGAGAAAGGACCAATTTATGTCTTTTATGATTTAATTTGGTACATTCATCACATAGTCAAATGAACGACTAGGATTGTTCAACTACTTAATGCTTAATTAGGTTTAAATCCCTATCTATCATTCTACTACTCGGCCTAACCATAAGATAATCATAAGATTAAATAGAATAATTTCAAATCAATTAAATTAAATCCTAAAAATTCAACATAAGTAATTTTGTATGATAAATAAGAAATGCAAGTTATAGGGTTTATGTATTATTTATGCAATATATTTCCTTTTATATACTACAATATTCTTTACTTAACAATTATAAGTCCATAAATAATGACATATACAAATTCCATCATGGTCTAAATTATTATATCTTATAAAATTTCCTATTTAAATATCAAGCATAAATGTGTACACTATTATAAAATAGGAAATGATTAATGCAGAATTAAAAACACGTACGAGCTCAGAATGCTAGCATCATCATAAATAAATATCATTTAATGGTACTATATATATGTGTATATATTCCTTAAATGTCTTTGGTTGTAAACCTTTAGTTAATGGATCTACGATCATTATATTAGCACTAATATGCTCAATAGATACTCATTGTTTCTAAACTTCCTCTTTAATAGCAAAATACTTTAATTCCATCTGTTTAGGACCTTTTGAATATTTGTCTTCTCGGAGATAAAAACTATTTTAGAATTATCACTATAAATTTTCAATGGCTAGGTAATACTATTGACAACCTAAGTTTTGAAATAAAATTCCACAATCACAGTATATGAACTACGACTTTAAGACATCCTAAAAGCTTTACTTCTATAGTGGATGCAGAAATAATATACTATTTAGCACTCTTTCATGATATTGCTCTATTAGTCCCTAATAACACCCAAAAAGGGGTGAATTGGGTAGTTATAAAATTCAATGAAAAATTTTAATCGATGTACTAAATTAATAATAATGAATATAAATAAGGACGAAACAATTGCTTAACATAAATCAATCAAACAATTGAAAAATAATTTAAATTGGATTGTGAAGAGAGAATCTAAACTAACTTATAGTGGTTGCATAAATAACCTTTGGCTACATCCAATCTTAAGAACTTTCTTAGAATTCCATTATAATTTTGTTTTCAAAGTGAAGAATAATATTTAAACATTCTTTTCTCCACAAAGAAGAATTCTTTTACATTCTTTCTTCATGACGAAGTGGAACCTTAATTTCACTTGGAATATAATACCCCGAAATACAAAATATAAAAACCCTAAAAAAACTTAAAACTAAAAAACATCTCAGTTTATCTCTTTAATAACACAAAAAAGGCTCACTCATACAAATATGAGATAATGATACTCAAATACTTGATAAGCACTTAGAAATATGTGTAAAGGAGATCCAAAGACTTCTTGATGCTAAAACCAATGAGAAAACATGTTTCTCTAGGCTTTTAGAACCCTTACTAGCTATTGGAACCAAAAACTAGCCGTTACATGGCTACTTATAAAGACATATTAGATCAATCAAACATGTTGTTGACCAATATATACTAAAAGCATCGATTTACTAGCTGTTGAGATACTGGTCAACCCTGAGGCATATTGGTCAACTGATATATCAATTAATATTACTACAAGTTTTTGGTACATCAAAATTTGAAAACTTTAACCTATATTAGTCAACTAATAACTCATATTGGTTGACCAATCCTCTAAAAAATATTATTTTAACAACTTCAAAAAATCAAACTCAGATTTTTAATGTAATTATGGTTTAAACACATCACAAAGTTTCCTAAAAATGTTTAAAAGATCCAGAGGATTTTTCTATTAAACACAAACGTTTTAACACCTCTTAATGAGTAAAAAGATGCATGTAGTGAACTAAGATGAAATGTTTATATATGATGATCCTTTGAGATTACCAATCTAATAAGGTGAGATTACAATAAATAATATAAAATATAAATGACCTTGGTATGCCTTGGTCTTCTTTTGTTATTGACTTGATCTTCACTTTGAAAGATGCAAAAATTCAACATTTCTTTATTAACTTCATTAATTATCATCTTGAGTTTATGGCTATATCTTGTTCTTATATTGCTTCTCATTAAAATAATAACCTTATTAGTAGTATTTATATAAATAATAACCTTATTAGTAGTATTTATATTTTATTATCATCAAAACATAGATCAGCTACTCGTTTAGTTTAACATACACCATTCGTTGAAAGAAATAGGTAATTAGATACATATTTCTGGCTAATAAGGCATTTAACAAAATCTAAATCTAAGTATCTAATTACTTCTAGATGAACAGACCTTGCATACATGAGCATATAGTTCTTTGTTCTTTGTAGGTACCTTAATACTCCCCTTGTAGCTTTCTAATTAATAATTCCATGGTTACTTTGATATCTGCCTAATATTTTGATCTCAAAACTGATATACTATTTTGTATAGGTTTGTAGATTGAGAGATGCATAATTAACCATATTTATACCCCATATTTGATATATTTTTGCTTGATATTTTATACTTTTATTGTATATTAGTTACTTAATTTGCTTCAAGTGTGTTTGTAGGTTATATAATTACCTTTATGGATTAAAAGGAGAAGAATTTGAATGAAAATGTGGTATAAAAGGAAAATGTGAAGTAAAGAAGGGATACACAGTCGTGCATTAGCCCATCTATTTCTCTCAGGTCGTGTATCAACTAGAACCTGAGAAATTACTATAAAAAGAAGTGATTGGAGCCAAATTGGGAGAGCATAAATTAGAAGGTGATTACAAAGATTGAGATCATTCAAAAGGGGAAATTTTGATTCAGAGAAGTGATAAATACGAAAAAAATCATCGAAAGATCCATCAAAATATAAGATCCAAACTCTAACTTGGAATAATATTCAATAGGAGACAAATAAAGAGATTTATAATTATGAACTTATTGTTTTCAATTCATTTTTCTTTATGTTTGTGTTTGATTTAGTGTTTTATCATGTGTAACTGAATTTGTTTAGTGCCTAGGTTAGGTGAACTTTAGTTTTGTACAATAACATGTTTTGATTCTTTTATTAATGCAATTATTTGGATTGATATATTGTGATTTAATTGCGTGTTTAATAAATATTGATAGATCCAGAATATTAGTGCATAATTTGATTTCATAATATAGAGATTAAGAAATCTTTTGTATGACTAGATCTATTATAATTGGAAGGAGTTGATTGCAACCCTAGAGATAGGATGACATAAATCCTCTAAATTATGGTCAAACTAATAGTGGGATTTACAAATTGGTAAAGCAATTCTATAAACTTTAACTTGAGTAATTGATAACCTTGGGATTAGTTTTTATCATACTCAAAAGTGAGCTATTAGTATACAATAGAAATTTCCACGGTCTAATAAATCAATAAGACAGTTGCATAATAAAAGATCAATCAATTAAGAGTATTTAAGGGATTTGAAACCTAAACACTAATTTTCAATGTCAGTAATTTCCTAATTGATTTCTTTATTCTCTGTTCAATCTTACTGCATGTTTTATTTTATTTGCTTAATTTTTAATTTCTTTTATTAAAACTCACAATCCAATTCGTAGACTAGATAATAATAAGGTAATGATAATTACTAGTATTCACAGTCTTCGAGAGATCAAATCGTACTTATCGATACTAGCTACAACTATGTCGTGTACTTGTGGTTATTCATAATTGAAAAACTTAGAATAAGTCAATCACAGATACATTAAACTACCCACAACTGAAGCATAAAGAATTATTTTCAACTTATTTCATTCTACATCATTCTTTTAACATGGCACGAGACTAAATGTGTCCCCTTTATGAAAAAGAGCAATACATTCTAAATACTTATCCATATTTAAACCCTTTAGAATTTTGTTGATATAAGCTTTCTGAAATAGTTCCAATAATCCTTGTAATCTATTGTGGAAAATTTCAATTCCTATCATATAGGATGCCTCCCTTACATCTTTTATCAAAAAAATTTTGAGAAAACATTTTTTTCTTATTTAGCAGGCCAAATAATTAATCATAAGTAAGATATCATAAATATATAAAACTAAGAAAACTTACTCTCACTGATCTTCTAGTATATACACCTCCCACTAATCCTTCAGTATATACACCAATCAATGGTATTTTCTTAAAAATCAATGCAATAACATCTTAACATACCATTGTCAAGAAGTTTTTTTAAATGTAGATATTGACTTCTTAAGTTTACACACCATTTGATCTTTTATTAAGTAACCTTCAAGTTGGTCAGTAAACACATCATCTTCAAGATCCCCATTAAGAAAGGCTATCTTCTTATCCATTTGATGTAAAATCATATTGAGCCACCAAAATTATTTTAATCCTTAATGAGTCTTTCTGTAAGCAGAAGAAAATGTCTTTTTATTATCAACACCACCTTTTTTAGTATAATCCTTAGTAACAAGTTTGAACTATATCATTCAATATTGCCATTTAAGACACATTTGTTTCAAAAACATATTAACACCAAACTCATTTATATCCTTTTTGCAATTCAAAAAGATCCAAATTTTTTTTGTCTTCTATAGATTTTAATTTATCTTTCATAGCATCAATTCATTTTTTAGACTTTGCACATTCTATGACTTATGAAAATGACACTGGAACTTTATTAATTCTAATATCATTATCTAATTTTTATAAATAAACTATATAATAATTTGAAATGTTTGACTTCTTTCTTTTCGAGAACTTTTCAAATGTATTGTTTCCTGTGGTTCTTTTATAATAAGTGGTTGTCGATTACTTTCATGTGGATTTATTCCTTTGTTTAGGTATTGTTCAGTATTATCTAAATTTTCATTAGTTATTGGAACAATATTTGGAATGACTATAGATGAAGGAGCCTTTACAGATATAAGAAAATTACTTTATTTTCTTGATATTTATTTTTTTGTTTATTACTCCCACTAACTTTACAATTCTCAATGAATCTAGCATTTATAGTTTCCACGATTTTAGGACTAAGATTTAGCAAATAAAACATAAATCCTTTAAATTTATTTAGGCAACCTATGAAGTAACCACTATTCAATTAAGAATATAATTCCTTTTATATATATATTATAGATTATTGTTTACATTAGGCAACCCCAGATATGCAAATATCTCAAACTAAGTTTGTTTCTAGTCTATATTTCAAAAGGAGTTTCTATAATTAGCTTACTATGGACCTCATTCAATAGATACGTTTTAAGGGCATACATATACAAAATTTAGGTTGTGAGGAGTTACTTGTCATACTCTTACTCGTATCCATTAATTTCCTATTACACCTTTCTACCATACCATTTTTTCAGATGTGCTTGACATTGTATAATGTACTTATAAGTCATATCTTTTAAAGAGATTTTAGCAAATGGACCTAGACTGTAGAACCCCACCTCTCGTAGGACACATACCCGAGATCCTGAGTGATATCCGAGTATGAATCCCATAAGAGTAGCATGCTAAGATAGTCAGAAAATCAAACTCATTACTTTCAGTTTAAACAAAACGTGAATATGCGGAAAAACGATAATCAAATTCAGCCCAATTTTTATTTATAACTAATTTTAGTCTCAAAAATTACGATCATTATTTACCTCATCAAAGTTTTAGTAGACACCTGGGCTCATTACAGAACAAAATACTTGTAGTCATAAAGTCATTTCATTACTAAATCATTCACATACACTTAGTACAATTCTTATGGAACATAAATAAAAAAAATCACTGAAGACATATGTAGGTGCAAACTGATCCCGACCCTTAATCCATATATGATCTCAGTGGCTATACTCCACTTAGCCTAACTGAGTAATTCCTCAGAACCTAAAAAGCCACATTGTAATTTTTATGAGTTTTGCAAACTCATTGAGTGAACTATCATTGATGATTTTACCCAAGTCAAATACACAAAATTACATATTTCACATATATTCATTCAGAACATATATATATTCCAAATACTCACATTAACATGGCACATCATATAATCATTGCGAATCAGAACAGATATATACAAATACAGATGCATATGAGACTCCAGATTTGTTATTATTGTTGTGACTGAGTGTCTTTCACATACATATACAGATATTGGCCCATTGGGCTCATTCATAATAGAATCACCGAGCATAGCTCTACATGCAGAAATAGAAATCACGGAACAAAACTCTACGTGCAAGCGCTTTCATACTGGCTACTCCGGTCATAACGGCTTTATCTGAGCATGCATTTTATGAAATGCGTCAAATATAGAATATGTCATGTATAACAGTCATATATGATGTATAGTAGAAATCTCATAGTCATCGGACCTAAGTCCGGTATTCAACTTTCATTGAGAATACTCATATCATTCAGAATTTCAAAGCAATCAGAACACTTTAAATATATTCTCAAATATTAAACTCCTCACACCTCAAGTATGGAATTCATAAACAAGTCACAATCTATTAATAATTGGAAGTTAAACAAATTCAATCAATCCTAGGAAATTCATCTAGGTTAACTCACAGTACACTCCAATATGCTATGGCCTAGATGGTTCGACAATGTCTGGCTGGCATCCAATGTGCTCCTCTATATCATACAAAACACATTTAAAAATATCACACTTTTCACAAATGTATAAGTATTCCTTTATGCACATCTATATATAGAAAATATGCACAATACATGTTCAATGACAATCTCGGGTATCTTATTGTGATTCTTATCACCATATCTTTCGTATATCAAAACATTTGTAAGTTGTATTCCACAATAACCAAGTCACAGGCATGCAAACATCACACACACCCGTTCATACACTCAACAAAAACTCACGGCCGTGCAGTCCAAAATAAATCAGTCATGGGTGTGAGATCTTAACTCACGCCTGTGCATATCAAAAGACCATTTTAGAGTTTTCTACCAACATATTTTTAGGTCAAATTTGCATCATCATTCTAATAAGATAAATGACACAATTAGTCAACACTTTCTTCTAGAAAATTGTTCTCCAATGTCTTAAGTTCCTAATGACACCAATATCATACAATTTGGTTTAGATATTTGAAAGTTATACTTCAATTATTTTGGACTATTCATAAACTAAGACTACATTCTATAATCAACTTTAATTCAAAATTTGGAATTCTATAGACAGAATTAAAATTCAATCTCTTTAGAAAATTTGTACCCATATGTCTCTAACTTACTCCAAATCAAAAATCATTCCATTCAGATAACTATAGAACAAGATATTGTCAAAATACCGAAGTATGTTTAATGTAGATACTCTAGTTATCATTTTCCAGAACTTCTCATCATTTTCATCTTCGTTTCCACATCAATCCATTTTAGAAAGCTATAATTTTTAGATGGAGATGAAAAGAAATGTGTTTTGAATCTAATGGTTTAAGAATTAAGTCATTTGTACATCGGGTGAAGAAGTTATAACAAAAATACCAAAGGATGTTCTGAAACAACTCTTTCGGAAAAACGTTGAAGGTCGCGATCGTGCAGTACCTACACCTGTGAAGTTGCACGAGTGCGACTTTGCTATTTTTTTAGAGAAATCACAATTGTGCTGAACTCCCTTCTTCTTCTTCACCGAATCTCTTCTTCTTCTCTCTACTATATTTTGTTTCTCTATCTACTTCATCTTATGCATTTTTCCATTTTTCCATACTTTCATTTCATCAAAAACTTATCATTTTATCAATACTATTCGAAGACCTCATCAACATCTTCATTTAAAATCATTAAACTCATTTATATCCATCTCTAAAAACACTCCACACATTCACGTATGAATAATACAACATCCATTGACGATTTTCTCTAAACCAGAATAGAATATATATTTATTCATCAATTTTTTTGCATTTACTTCATAATCAATTTTCCAACACATTATTATCAATTCTTCATTAACATCGAAACCACTCAACTTTCTCAATTCGTGCATGAACTCAATTTCGACCATCAAAACATCATTAGAATCAGTTATAGAATCTAGAAAAACTAAAACCACCACTTACTTGATTCAACAAAGTCTCCAATAGTGAGGAGGAATCAAAATACTGGATAAACATGTTAATGTTTTGGTGATGGTGTTTTTCGGTGGAGAAACAAACAACGAAGGACAAAACTTTAGCTGCATAAAATTTCCTTCCTAAACATGTGACTACATGTACTACCAACTTATTGCCACATGTCACCATGCATGTAAGCCATTTGTCAATATTTAATCAGTCCACATGTTAGACTAGAATTGGTCCAATTTCAACATTTGTCTTATTCTCCTAATATTTTAAAATTTCAAAAATCACCAAAAATTCTGAAATACCTGAAATATTACCAAAATTATCAATTCAAATTTAAACCATAATTATAACTCAATTATAGCCGGAAAATGTCAATGAATGCATGTACAGTCATTTTAACATGCAAAAATGTGCATTTCATGATTAGCTTAAGCATGATATACATTTTCTAGTTTCTCAGTGAATTCTCATAATCACTTTTCTTACCTTAACATGGTAACGGGATGTTACATAGACATTGTCTTGACTTATTATATTTGCTATATTATTCACCCCTTTTATAATAATTTATAACTTCCATATCTTTATTTATTTGCCTTTCAACCTCAGTGATGTATAGCTTAAGAGCATCCACTGTTTGAGATTTTTCCTTTAGTAAATAGATATAACCATATCATGAGAAGTTATTGATAAAGGTAACAAAATATTTTTCTCCACTAAAAGGAACATCAAAAGTTTCATAAATATAAGTGTATTGTTTCTTATGGCTCATTTCTTATTATGCTTGGTTTACTTTCCCTTAATGTAATCCACATATATACTTAGATTAGTAACATATACATGTATACATATATATAGCTGAATGAAACTTGTTCTTTAATAATCTTTCTAAAATTTCTTTAGATACATGACCCAAGTATCTATGATATAGTAAGCTTGTTTTTCCTCTAATGTATTATATTTAATTCTAACACTACCATGGATAAGAAGAAAAGATTCAATAAATTCATTATCAAGTTCCAGCTTATATAAATCATCGGTAAGAACAATAAAACCAATAAATAATGTGTTCTTTAATAAATTGAAACATCCATGTCCAAAATCTCTTTAAACCTAATAACATCAAGTTTTGAAATGGAAACTAGGTTCTTAGAAATTGAAGATATATAAAGAGTTTCTAAAAAATCTACCTGATAACCATAACCCAAAATTAAACAATAAGTCCCAATCCATTAATTGGAGCCTTTATACAATTTGGTATAAAGAGAAAATTCTCATTTGGGTTTATGGAATGGATTATAAGAAACTCTTGCATCATATCAAGAACATGAGTAGTAGCACCAGTGTCAAGTAACCAAGAATTAAGATGAAATCTAACTAAGTTTGATTCAAAACTTACTAAAAGCATAATGTTTACATTTCCTTTTAAACCAAGCCTACGTTTTAGGTAATCTTTCCACCATTATCTAACTTTCTTATAAAACTTACATTTGTTAGCACTTTAATCCTTTTGATTCATGTAGCATTGGCTAGCAACATCTTCTTCTTAAACTTGTTAAATTTTACTTTCAATTCTTTACTAGATTCTTAATGCACTAATTTGATGAAATGAGCCCCTTATTTCTTCAATCTTTCTTCCTCTTGAGTGAGGTTACTAAATAATTCATTAATATCGCATTTTTCCTTAATAACATTGTAGTTAATTTGAAGAATTCTATACTTAACAGGTAGTGAGTTCAAAATGAATTGCACCAAAAAGAGTCATCCAATGTTATTCCTAATATCTTTAGCCTTGCTATAATGTTAGTCATCTCAGTTATATCATCCCCTATACGGAACCTACAACCACCTATATCATGATAGCCAAATTCCTGTACATACATTCATGGTATACATTTTTATTCATTTATAGGGATTGTCATCACACATTTGTCTAATATATATGAAAAATTTCATATCACTTAACATTATCATTTAAGAGTAGTATTACATCTTTACATTTATATGATAATATAAAAGAAATATTACAAGCTCTTTCATTACGTATACAATCATCTTTAACCAAAAAGATACATTCTAAAGTACATTTACTTCTAGCGGTTAGCCTTGGCCCCTGTAGATAATCCCCGTGCGTTACTCCTATTACCTGGACCTATACGAATTAACACCTATGCTAAGCTTGAAAGCTTAGTGGGAAACACTTAGTTTGGATAACCACTCACAGTAGTCAGCTGCCAAGCACTCACACATTCATGAATATCATAAACTCGCATAAATAGTGATGGCATAATAAAGCAAGGTACATATTGCAAATATGCTTCAACATACTATTCATATACCGTAAATTCACTTTTATAAGTCAAATATTGATATTCAATGCTCTTTAACACAAATTATTCATATTTTCACACTATATCTCTTATTTATAACTGTTTAATTTAATTTCTGCATTAGGCCTACATAATTTAATTTTTATATTAGACTTGCACATTCCTGTGAGTGTGAAAAATGGAAGTTGTAGATATCCGAAGATATCAAACTATAGATACTCGAAGGTATTGAAATATGTATACTTGAAGGCATCAAACTGTAGAGACACTATAGTCTCAAAATGAAGACACCATTGGTGTCAAACTATAGCAACTGCATTGTAACCCTATAAGCATGTCTATCTATCCATCAACAAGATAATGAAGCAGGCACTATAACATTTTCATTTAATCATTTATAATTTCATAATTAATATATTGACAAATCATATGATATTCATTTAAAATCATAAAATATATATTTGCATTCTTACGTGTAGGTCATAACTTACCACCATTAGAAGGGTATCAAAATCACACTTGTATAATCATACTATACATATATAAGCAATAAATTTGCCTATAAATAATATATATACATGTAAATTTCCTTTAGCATATATTATGATCAATCATAAATTTCAACGTTTAATCACCCACTTCACATATGGTAACTCATATTTCATTTATTTCTAAGTGTTTTCAAAGTTTCATAAACATCTAAAAAGGTTCGTATATGATTTGGTAAAAATCATAAATGAAAACAAACTTAAAATAGTGTAATTTCCTTCTCGTCGTGTCCCCTGTCCAAAATTCATACCTCTAATTTTTCTAAAATGTTAACATAGAAAATGTTCACGTTAGGTTTTTAGGTCTCCTAGACATTTCTTCCCCTATATTTCTAGTATCCATAGCATTAAAAATTAGGCCATTTGGACTTCTAAATCGTGGAACATGCACCAAACATCACAAGTTGATCCAACACAGGAGCAACATCAAGTCACTATTTTCAATCTCAAATTTCAATGTCATTTGGCTAGAATTAGTTAGGTGTCTCCACTAAAGACTTTTATTTCTTTGTCCTATGTTTCGTATCCAATTAAAATTACCCAATGTAGAGGTATGTAGGCCAAGTTACAGTCAAAACAATAGGCTTAGTTTAAACAAACCTAAGACAGAATTCCACTACATGTTACTATCTTGTAATATTAAACCAATTCCATTCAAAGCAACTCCAAAATAGCACCACGATGCCATTCTAGTAGCCATTGCATATACAAATGAATCTTTGTATCCATTCAAACATACACAAAAAGAAATTAAAGTAAGTGTAGTCTCAATCCTTGAAATTGGCCAACTAGTTCTTCTAATGCTTTTCCTTCTCTTCTCCTTTAGCTTTGCTTGATTCATCACCTAGAAACACAACAAATACATATCTCAATCCCAATTGCAACTCTTTGTGTGCAAAGCAAGTAAAGATGAATATGAGAAGAATCACTAACTTTTACCTTGATTTCCACTTAGGATTAGCTTGATTCCTTATAGAAAATGATGTGATTAAGAAGATGAAATGGAGAGGAAATGGGAAGAGAAAAATCTGGAGCTAAAAACCCTAAGATGTCATCCCTCTCTCCTCTCTTCTACTCCCATTTCATGATAATTCTAGACTTACACATATGCTTCAGTCTTATTGGACCATATGCTTCAATCTTATTGGACCATGTGTTAACTTTAGGCAAAATTGCACATTTGATCCTTCTTCTTCCTTTAGTTCCCACATTGGCATATAGCATCATCAATTGATTTCATTCTAGTCCATATTTCACATATAATTATTCATGTATATGCTAAAATGAACGAATTACCATTTTACCCCTATCTTTTTTTAACTAATTACCATGATATCTCTTACTATGCTTAGATGCACTTAATTCTTATATTCACTTCTTAATACTCCTTAGATATACTATAACACTTCTAGGGTATATGTTGGGGCCTTACATCAATAATATGAACCTTATACTCTATGACTTGATATATTTCATGGTCATGAGTTCTTCCAGGATGATATTAATAAGCGACTTGTCTAACAAATGAAAATATTCTTCCACAAACTTAAAATATTCTCTCGCACTTTCAGTTTTTGAAATAATTGTCTTAATATTGTTGGTGATAAACGTTCGCATAAATATTAGACTCAATTTATTGGAACATTCCATGCCTTATGATATGACTTCTCTCCTTCACTACTTGTATTTGTTAGAGTAGGAGGTTGATCCTTTAATAGTGCAAGTCAAGTTACAAAACATCCAAGTGAAAATTGACTTATTCACTCTATTTAGAGAAAATTTAAAACATTGAAAATTGTAACAAATGAAGGTTGTGAATAGAGAGAAATTGCTACAAAAAATTATAAATAATGCTCATATCATTTATGGATTCATAATAAACAATCAAAAGTATACTATTGTCTCCCTTTAGGTGGATACTACGATACACTATCATAATTTAAATGCCGATGATAATTAATTATGAGTAAACAAATATTCTCAATCAAATGCAAATGTCATCTTAAAGTGTATAAATATATTTTAAAAAAATAATTTACTCTCAAATATAATAGTTTAACCCACTTTTCGTGAATTGAAAGATTATAAAATGGTAAACAACAATCTGTCACTCACTATATTTATAGGTATTACGTTGTATAATATGAATAGTTAACCTTTTATTTATTTATGCATGCCATCACCATAGTTTGGACACTTTGGTAATTATAAACTAATAGATACGAAATTTATTCATAAATAATATCCTTGCTCAATATCATACTATGCACGTATAAAACAATAATGTGGAAACATGATAAATGCATTTAGAATACTTTCCTTAAAGATCAAACTTCTTATTTCGTGAATTATGAATTGCTAAATTACAAAAATTATTTAATAATTTTCTCCTTTCCACTTGAGCCACATTCAAAAGGAGAAAAATATAAATACTAAAAATTGAATAGTGGTGAAGTTGTAATTATGGTACGATGGCAAAACTACAATTTTCTAAAATGTAGTGATAAAATCTCAGTTTTGTCAAAAGTAGTGGCATATTCGTGTTTTTTCTTAAAACTAGTGGCAACAATCAAAATTATCAAGAAACTAACAGCAGAAATGTAATGCAAAGACGTGCCATTTCAAAACCAATGATAAAATTGTAATTGTTCAAAACTATCATCTTCTACTTTGAGATAGGATCTGGTGATTTTTGACCAAAATATAACCATCTTTCACCCACAATGGATCTGGTGATTTTTGATTATTTGATAAATGGATTTTGATAATTTTAAAAAGGTTTTGTTCCTCTTATAGTTTCTTCTAAATTCTTCAAAGAATATAGTTTCTTATAAATTCTTCCTCACTTTCATTTCCAATGAAATTGTTTTATCATTCTTTGGCAAATTTATTTTTCACAACTTTTGTTCATCTTCAAACCACAAGTCAGAATCAAGCAATTACCATGGCATTTATTGTTAAGCTGCCAAAATTATGAAACCACAATAAACCAAATAGTTCTCAAAATATACCATTAATCATCAAAATTTTCATTACTTCCCAAAGAGATGATTGTTTGTCAATTACAAAAATATTCTATATAATACAACTACCCAAACTATCACATTAAAAAATATATACATTCCAACAATATTACACAAGTAATCTGCTGGCCTCACTTATTTTTCACTCTATCTATCACGTGAACTGAAGTTATCAACAATCACTCGTTCTCCTAAAAAAATTGGTGTTAAGGGGTGAGTTTCTTACTTAATAAGGGTAACCGATCATACCCTTAAAATCAAGTAGCTCAAAAAACATTTTTAAGATAGTTAACCGATCAAATCATACATATAATACGTATAGACATAACAACACTTAGTCTAATCCAAATAGTTAACAAACATTTCAAAATTTTTACCAAATTATGATTTATACAAATATTAGTTATAACTGTCACTTATGCTTTATTCTAATATTTAAATGAATTGTCTCGGCTCAGCTTAACCTAGTAAGCTTACATCCAATGATCTGCCAGCTCATCTTAACTCATCGTAAACTCTCACTAAGTGGAAATGTAATTAAATGTATAAATATCGACACAGGGTAACTCAATTTCTCTTGGTAACTCGATATTATTCCAGTACCTGGCCATTGACACAAGATATCCCCAGGATTTAGGATATCTTAGTACCACTCCAGTACCTAGTCACTAGCACAGGACATCCTCGGGACTCATAATACCCCAATATTTCCTCCATGGATAGAGACCTAGCCACTACTCGCTCATATCGACACAACCTAACCATCTAAGACCATCAAATGTAGCCTATTCTAGGCAAACCACTAATTCTCGATTTTCACCAATTATTCACAACTTATTAACCACTAGTCTCAATTTAATTAACACATTTCCCATCAACTTAACAAGCAATACACCTCAGAAAATGTAACAAAATATAACAATGAAACACCTTATACTACATTAATTATTTGATAATTAAAGTAAATATAATTCATGTATGTAATTATTAATCATTAATTAAATTAATGACTAATTCAAAATATATTTATTAATAACAAAACAATACTTAATTTTAAGAGTAAAGTTCAAGGTTATCCTTACCTCGATTTAGGACTCAACAAATTGATGATCCAAATTACTCCTTAATCAGACTTTCGGACCTAAAATTTATGAAATTCTATTAGACTAATTTACGAAAAATTTCTAACCCAAATACACTTAATAATCCAACATTATTCTCTCTTCTAATTTTTCTTAATTATAAAAATAATATTCTTACTAACCTAACCCTCATTATTACTAAAATACCCTTAACTAATTAAAAGTCCTATTTTACCCTCATCCACTTCAATTAATACCAAAAATGCCTTTCATGTAAGTAAATTCTAGATTTATCCTTCACTTTCTGCATTTCTCATTATGTCCCTACATGCATCTTAAATTTCCATGTCGTCATCTTCGCCCTCTCCACTTCTCTCATCTCCTCTTCTTTTATCATTTTTCAGCCACATTTTCTTCATTTTTATCCCCTCATGCAACTTCAATTATTGTCCCAATCAACCACAACATGCAAACCAACTATAAACTAGTGTAGGATGATTAAAAATTACAAAAAAAAGTCACAAAATTGCAGCTAGAAAGTTACCTAAGTGTGAGGGATTTTGGGTTGTTAACCTCCACAACTTCCTTCAATTTTTCTGCAAAACAAACACAATGAGGGAACACCAATAATTAACCTCAATAATTAAGTGTTTTATACAAGCATTTGAGTTTAATTATTATGTCTTTGAGGTACCTTTATGTAATTGTTAATGTTTTAGGGTCAACAGTGAAGAACGGAGAAGTTTCGGAGAGACTTGGATTGAAACAACGACCCATGATCGTGACCTATTTGCCACGATCATGATATAAGCATAAGACTGTGGAGATCGTGGACCAACCTGCCACAATCGTGACAGAAAGCGTACAAGTAGCCTACGATCATGGCCTACAGGGCCATGATTGTGGCCTGCATCGAGCAGGCGCCCATACACACAGAAAAGTCAAGTTTTGAGGGATTTTTCAGACCTTTCAACCTTGAAAAAACCTAGGGCTACCCAGAACATAATAAGTATATAAATAATGAGACAAAAAAGAGCAGGAGATTTGGCATCAGCCACCATCAAGAAACCTTAGAGAGAGTTCATCGAGAGATTGAGAAAGAGACAAAGGAAGAGAGACGTGGAGAAGAAGCCTACACAAAGTACTTCCCTGAATAGGAGGTTTCCTATCATTGCTGCCTCCATCATCCATTCAAATCTATTTTCTAGTGTATTTCCATTTTTATCTATGTATGGAAATGGAATAGTTGTTGAGATAGGATTTATTATTGGATCGGAAAAAGAAAGCATGCTATATTTGGAGAACTGGTAGATTTCAAAACTTTTTAGAAATCATCTTTGCAGCGGAAGCAACATATCCAAATCATCATGCCAATCCATACATGATATGGTATAAGGATAATAATAAACATAAACAAGATGAAGAGTATTACCGACTCCTTTGCTACAACTTTAATTCCTCGCTGCGCTATCCTGTCCTTCTTCTTGTATCCAAAACCTTTGCTTTTGAATCTTTCCTTTAGCAATCTATCTTCTCCTTGTTGTTGTATCCTCAACCAATTTGACTTACTTCTTGTTCTTCTAGGAAAATTTGGTTAACAAAATCCTTTGGTGGGAAAGGAGAAGAAATGTTTGGAGGAGATTTTTCTTAGAAGGAAATGAAACAAAAATGAGACTCTTCTCTTGCAAATTTTGGTTCACTCATGCATGAAAGGAGGGAGAGAATTAAACCATGCAAGAACAACTACTTACACACTCAATTTCGGATATGCATAGTATGGAAGAAGAGAATAGCATCCAATGCATCACTTCTTTCATCAATCATAAAGTAGCCAATAAATGAGACTCCTCTCATTTATCTTTAAGGTGGCTATATGAAAAGACTATTAACCTATACATGACCTACTAATTTCGGTTTTGGAAGATGGAAGAAGGAAGATGGTCCATCCAATGTACATCTTGCTTCTTTAATCCAATGAATGCTAATAGGTTACATGCTAGCATTAAAAGATAACCATTAAACCATTTAATGGTAAGTTCATAACTCCATTTAATGATGATAAACCATAATAAAGACC
>JANVCQ010535387.1:0-17470 GCA_025531925.1 Erythroxylum plowmanianum | reverse complement strand
CTTTTTCCTTCTTGGAAAACTCTTAAAATCACTCTTCTTTAGCAAGGAAAGTGAAACCCTAGTTCTTCTTCTTCTTCTCTTCTTTCCCCCACCGAAAACTCACCCTCTCTTTTCTTTGAAAAATTTCGTTCCTTCCTTTCCAACGTAAGACACACATGGCTTTTAGTTCTTTCTTTTTCTTTAATGAAGCTAAAAAGACCAAAATACCCCTCCTTGTAAACCTTAAACCTTTTAACCTTAAGTGATCTTCCCATTTTACCCCTATACATTCTTATTCCTTCAATTTACCTAACTCCATACCATAGTCCAACTTAATCTTAACTTCTCCATTTAAAACTTCTATTTCCACCAATCTAAGCAATAAAAATCTTCCAACCATGTATATACTAATTAAACTCTAACCTAAAGCAAGGAATCAATCAAAACCTCAAAAATAAATTTGAAAACATGCTTATTCCATAAAAAAGAATTTGGGGGCCAACATGGTCGAAGCAAGTACCCACAGCCCCGACCTAGTCTCCTGACGATGCCAATCGTGAGGGGCAAGACTATAATCGGCAAGTTTTCGATGACAAACTGACAATTCATGCCCCACCTGGGCTTGTTTCTGTTGATTTTCCCACTATCGGGTATGCCTGTACATAGTTGCGACAAGTACTCGCGACCCCGACCTGGTTTCCCGACAGTGCTTGTAATCGAGGCAAGGCTATAATAGGCAAGTTTTTTTATGGGAAACCTGGTCTACTAATGATGCAGATCATGGGGTAAGGCTATAATTTGCAAGTTTTTCATGAGAAACCGACAATTTAAGCCCCACCTGGGCCTATTTCTTGTTATTTTCCCATTACCAAGTATGCCTGCACATGGTCACGACAAGTGCCCATGGCCCCGACTAGGTATCCTGACCGTGTGGATCACGGGGGAAGGTTATAATCACCAAGTTTTTGATGAGAAACTAATAATTTGTGCCCTAACTGGGCCTGTTTGCACTGATTTTCCCATTACCAAGTATGCTGGCACATGACCGCGGCAAGTACCCACAGCCCTGACCTAGTCTCCTAACAGTGTCGGTCATGGAGTAAGGCTATAATCGACGAGTTTTCAATAAGAAACCAACAATTGGTGCCCCACCTGATCCTATTTTTATTGTTTTTCCCCCACCCAATATGTTCGTACATGACCGCGACAAGTGCCCGTGGCCCCGATTTGGTCACCTGGCGGTGCCTGTAATGTGGGCAAGGCTATAATCTGTGAGTTTTCGATAGGAAACTAACAATTCATGCCCCAACTGGGCCTATTTCTGTTAATTTTCCCACTACCGAGTATGGCCACAAGTGGTTGCTCCAACTGCCCACGACCCCGACCTGGTCTCCCAACAGTGCTGATCATCAGAGAAGGCTATAATCGGCAAGTTTTCGATGAGAAATTGAAATTCATGCCCCACCTGGGCCTATTTTTGCTGATTTTTCCACTATTGAGTATGCTAACACATCGTCGCGATAAGAGCCCACAACCCCAACCTGGTCTCCCGACTGTGTCAGTTATGGGGGAAGGTTATAATCGATGAGTTTTCTTTGAGAAATTGACAATTTGTGCCCCCTGGGCCTATTTATGCCAATTTTCCCACTACCGAGTATGCCCGCACATGGTTGCAGTAAGTGCTGACAGCCACGACCTGGTCTCTGAACGATGTCGATCATAGGGGAAGGTGATTAATCAGCAAGTTTTTGATGAGAAACTGACAATTCATGCCCCACCTCGGCCTGATTCTGCAAATTTTTCCACTACCGAGTACACCCACATATGGCCGCAGCAACTACCCATGGACTCTACCTAGTCTCCTGAAGGGGCCGGTCGTGGAGGGAAGGCTATAATCGGTAAATTTTTTATGAGAAACCAACAATTTGTGCACCACTTCGCCCTGTTTTTGTTGATTTTCCCTTACCGAGTATGCCCTCTCATGGTCATGGTGAGTGCCCATAGCCCCGACCCGGTATCCCGATAGTGCCAGTCATCGGGGAAGGCTATAATCGATGAGTTTTTGATGAGAAACTGACAATTCTTGCCCCACCTGGGCCTGTTTCTGCTTATTTTCCCATTACCAAATATGCCCCACATAGCCGCGGCAAGTGCCCACAGCCCCAACCTGGTCTCCCGACAGTGCTGGTCGAGGGGGCAAGGCTATAATCGGCAATAAGAAATTGACAATCCGTG
The DNA here is from genome assembly GCA_025531925.1 of Erythroxylum plowmanianum. Taxonomy (NCBI): domain Eukaryota; kingdom Viridiplantae; phylum Streptophyta; class Magnoliopsida; order Malpighiales; family Erythroxylaceae; genus Erythroxylum; species Erythroxylum plowmanianum. The sequence goes on along the minus strand of JANVCQ010535387.1, from coordinate 15,256 downwards.
ACCAACTGACCTTTTTCGTTGATTTTCCCACAATCGAGTATGCCCGTGCATGGCGGCAGCATGTGCCGGCGGCCCTGATCTGGTCTCCCAATGGTGTCGGTCTTGGGGGCAAGGCTATAATCGACGAGTTTTTAATGAGAAACTGAAATTCATGCCACACCTGGGCCTGTTTTTCCTAATTTTCCTACTACCGAGTATGCCAACACTTGGTCGAGGTAAGAGCTCACAACCCTGACCTGGTCTCCCGACTATGCCGGTCCTGGGGGAAGGCTATAATCGGTGAGTTTTCTTTGAGAAACTGACAATTCATGCCCCTGGGACTATTTTGCTGATTTTCTCACTACCGAGTATGCCCGCACATGGCCTTAGTAAGTGATGACGGCCCCAACCTGGTCTCCCGTCGGTGTCAGTCATAGTGGAAGGCGATTAAGTGGCCAATTTTTGATGAGAAACTGACAATTCATGCCCCACCTTGGCCTGTTTTTGCTGATTTTCCCACGATTGAGTATGCCCGCACATGGTTGCGGCAAGTGCCCACGATCCCGACCTAGTCACCCGACAATGCCGGTCATGGGGGCAAGGTTATAATCGACAAGTTTTCGATAAGAAAATGACAATCCGTGACCAATTGTCCTTTTTCATTGATTTTCTCACAATCAAGTATGCCCGTGCATGTGCCCACGGCCCCGACCTAGTCTCCCGATGATGCTGATCATGGGGGAAGGCTATAATCGACTAGTTTTCGATGAGAAATTAAAATTCATACTCCACTTGGGCCTGTTTCTGCTGATTTTCCCACTATCGAGTATGCTAGCACATGGCCACGGTAAGAGCTCACAACCCCAACCTAGTCTCCCGACTATGCCGATCATGGGGGAAGGCTATAATCGGTAAGTTTTCTTTAAGAAACTGACAATTTATGCCCCCTAGGCCTATTTTTGTTGATTTTCCCACTATTGAGTATGCCTGCACATGATCGCAGTAACTGCTAACGGCCCCGACTTGGTCTCCTGACGGTGCCAGTCATGGGGGAATGCGATTAATCAACGAGTTTTTGATGAGAAAATGACAATTCTTGCCCCACCTAGGTTTGTTTCTACTGATTTTTCCACTACCGAGTATGCCAGCACATGGTCGCGATAAGAGACCACAACCCCGACCTGGTCTCCCAACTGTGTCGGTCATGGGGAAAGGCTATAATCGGTAAGTATTCTTTGAGAAAATGACAATTCGTGCCCCCTAGGCCTATTTTTGCTAATTTTCTCACTACCGAGTATGCCTGCACATGGCCGCGGTAAGTGTTGACGGCCCCGACTTGGTCTGCCGATGATGTCGATCATGGGGGAAGGCAATTAATCGGTGAGTTTTTGATGAGAACTGATAATTCTTCCCCCACCTAGGCCTGTTTCTGCTGATTTTCCCACTACTGAGTATGCCCGCACATGGCTGCGGCAAGTGCCCACATTCTCGACCTAGTCTCTCGACAGTGCCAGTCATGGGGGCAAGGTTATAATCGGCGAGTTTTCGACAAGAAACAGACAATCCGTGACCAACTGACCTTTTTTCACTTATTTTCCCACAATCAAGTATGCCCGTGCATGGCCGTGGCATGTGCCCACGACCCCAACCTGGTCTCTCAACAATGCCAGTAGTGGGGGAAGGCTATAATCGACAAGTTTTCGATGAGAAACTGACAAGCGGTGCCCCACCTGGGCCTATTTCTGCTAATTTTTCCACTATCAAGTATGCCCGCACAAGGTTGCGGTAACTACCCACAGGTTGACCTGGTCTCCTGATGGTGTCGATCATAGGGGAAGGCTATAATCGGCAAGCTTTCGATGAGAAACTGACAATTTGTGCCCCACCTGGTCCTGTTTCTATTGATTTACCCCTACTGAGTATGCCCACATTTGGTCATAGTGAGTGCCCCTGGCCTCGAGCTAGTATCCCGACGGTGTCGATCATAAGGGAAGGTTATAATCGGCGAGTTTTTATGAGAAACCAACAATTCTTGCCCCACCTGGGTTTGTTTCTGCTGATTTTCCCACTACTGAGTATGCCCGCACATCGCCACGACAAGTGCCCACAGCCTGACCTAGTCTCCCGATAGTGCTGATCATGAGGTAAGGCTATAATCGGCGAGTTTTTGATGAGAAATTGACAATCCGTGACCAACTAGCCTTGTTTTTTCTAATTTTCCTACAACCTAGTATGCCCACAAATGGCCGCGGCATGTGTCCATGACCCCGACTTGGTCTCCCAATGGTGCCGGTTATGGGGGCAAGGCTATAATAAGCGAGTTTTTGATGAGAAACCAATAGTAACCCACACAAGCCTATTTTTGCTAATTTTCCCACTACCAAGTAAGGTCGCAAATGGCCACGACAACTACCCACGGCCCCGACCTGGTCTCCTGATGGCGCCGGTCATAGGGGAAGACTATGATTGGCGAGTTTTCGATGAGAAACTGACAATTCATGCCCCACTTGGGCCTTTTGTTGCTAATTTTCCAACTACCAAGTATGCCCGCACATGGTCGCGGTAAGTGCTAACGACCCCGACCAGGTCTCCCAATGGTGCCGGTCATAAAGGGAAGGCTATTAAGCAATGAGTTTTTGATGAGAAACTGACAATTCATGCCCCAAATGGGCCTGTTTCTACAGATTTTCCCACTACCGAGTACATCTGCACATGCCCGCGACAACGGCCCACGGCCTTGACCTGATCTCCCGGTGGTGCAGGTCCTAGGGGGAAGGCTATAATCGGTGAGTTTTCGATGAGAAACTGACAATTTCTGCCCCACCTGGTCCTGTTTCTATTAATTTTCCCTTATCAAATATGCCGCATTTGATCGTAGTGAGTACCCACAGCCCCGACCTGGTATCCAGACGGTGTCAATCGTGGGGGAAGGCTATAATCGGTGAGTTTTTTAATGAAAAATCGACAATTCTTGCCCCACCTGGGCCTGTTTTTGCTAATTTTCCCACTACTGAGTATGCCTGCACATGGCCACGGCAAGTGCCCACAGCCCCGACCTGGTCTCCCGACAATGCTGGTCGTGGGGTAAGGCTATAATCGGCGAGTTTTCGTTGAGAAACTGACAATCCGTGACCAACTGGCCTTGTTTTTGCTGATTTTCCCACTACCGAATACGCCCGCACATGACCGCGGCAAGTGCCTACGGCCCCAACTTGATCTCCCGACGATGCCGATCATGGGGAAGGTTATAATCGGTGAGTTTTTGATGAGAAATCGACAATTTGTGCCTGCACATGGCTGTGTAAAGTGCCCGCGACGTCGACCTGATCTCCTGACAGTGCGGGTCGTGGGGTAAGGCTATAATCGGTGAGTTTTCGATAAGAAATCGACAATCCATGACCAACTGGCATTGTTTCTTCTGATTTTCCCACTACTGAGTATGCCTGCACATGGCCGCGACATGTGCCCACAACCCCGACCTGGTCTCCCAAAGGTGCCGATCGTGGGGGCAAGGCTATAATTGACTAGTTTTCGATGAGAAACCAAAATTCATGCTCCACTTGGGCCTGTTTCTACTAATTTTCCCACTACCGAGTATGCCAACACATGGTCGCAGTAAGAGCTCACAACCCCAACCTAGTCTCCCGATTGTGCCGGTCATAGGGGAAGGCTATAATCGATAAGTTTTCTTTAAGAAACTGACAATTCGTGCCCCCTGGGCCTATTTTTGCTTATTTCCCCACTATAAGGTATGCCCGCACATGGCCGCAGTAAGTGTGACGGCCCCGACTTGATCTCCTGACGGTGCCGGTCATGGGGGAAGGCGATTAATCGGCAAGTTTTAGATGAGAAACTGACAATTCTTACCCCACCTAAGGCTATTTCTGCTGATTTTTCCACTATCGAGTATGCTAGCACATGGTCGAGGTAAGAGCCCACAACCCCGACCTAGTCTCCCAACTTTGCTAGTCATGGGGGAAGGCTATAATTGGTAAGTTTTCTTTGAGAAACTGACAATTCGTGCCCCCTGGGCCTATTTTTGCTTATTTTCTCATTACTGAGTATGCCCGCACATGACCGTGGTAAGTGCTGACGACCCCGACCTGGACTCCCGACGGCGTCGATCATGCGGGAAGGCGATTAATCGATGAGTTTTTGATGAGAAACTGATAATTCTTCCCCCACCTGGGCCTATTTCTGCTGATTTTTCCACTACCAAGTATGCCTGCACATGGTCGCAGCAAGTTCCCACAGTCCCCCGACATTGCCGATCATGGGGGCAAGGCTATAATCGGTGAGTTTTCGATAAGAAACTGACAATCCGTGACCAACTGGTCTTTTTTCACTAATTTTTCCCACAATCAAGTATGCCTGTGCATGGCTGTGGCATTTGCCCACGGCCCCGACTTGGTCTCTAAACAGTGTCGGTCGTGGGGCCAAGGCTATAATCGACGAGTTTTTGATGAGAAACTAACAATTTTTGCCCCACCTGGGCCTATTTCTGCTGATTTCCCCACTACGAAGTATGGTCACAGATGGTGACGACAACTACCCACGGCTCAGAGCTGATCTCCTAAAGGTGCCGGTCATGGGGGGAGGCTATGATCGGTGAGTTTTCAATGAGAAATCGACAATTAGTCCCCCACCTGGTCCTGTTTCTATTGATTTTCCCTACGGAGTATGCCAGCATATGGTCACAGTGAGTGCCCACAGCCCCAACCTGGTACCCTGAGGGTGCCGGTCATGGGGGAAGGCTATAATCGGTGAGTTTTTGTTGAGAAACTGACAATTCTTGCCCCACCTGGGCATTTTTCTGTTAATTTTCCAACTACCAAGTATGGCTGCATATGGCTGCGATAAGTATTGACGACTCCGACCTGGTCTCCCGATGGTGCCGGTCATAGAGGGAAGGCTATTAAGAGGTGAGTTTTTGATGAGAAACTGACAATTCATGCCCCACCTGGGCCTGTTTCTACGGATTTTCCCACTACCGAGTACATCCGCACATGCCCGCGACAATTGGCCATGGTCTCGACATGGTCTCCCGATGGTGCCGATCATAGGGGGAAGGCTATAATCGGTGAGTTTTCGATGAGAAATTGACAACTTGTGCCCCACCTGGTCCTGTTTCTATTAATTTTCCCCTACCGAGTTTGCCGCATTTGGTCGTAGTGAGTGCCCACGGCCCCGACCTAGTATCCCGACGGTGTCAATCATGGGGGAAGGCTATAATTGGTGAATTTTTTATGAAAAATTGACAATACTTGCCCCACTTGTGCCTGTTTTTGCTAATTTTTCCACTACTGAGTATGCTCGGACATGGTCACGGCAAGTGCCCACAACCCCAACCTAGTCTCCCGATAGAGCTGGTCGTGGGGTAAGGCTATAATCAGCGAGTTTTTGATGAGAAACTAACAATTTGTGACCAACTGGCCTTGTTTTTGCTGATTTTCCCATTACCGAGTATGGTCGTACATGACCACGGCAAGTGCCCACGACCCCGACCTGGTCTCCCGACAATGCCGATCATGGGGCAAGGTTATAATCGATGAATATTTGATGAGAAATTGACACTTTGTGCCTGCACATGACCGTGTAAAGTGTCCGCGACGCCGACCTAGTCTCCTGACAGTGCGGGTCTTGTTGTAAGGCTATAATCGACGAGTTTTCGATGACAAACTGACAATCTGTGACGACTTGGCATTGTTTCTACTAATTTTCCCACTACCGAGTATGCCCACACATGGCCGCGAAATGTGACCACGACCTCGACCTGATCTCCCAACAGTGTCGGTCATGGGGGCAAGCCTATAATCGGCAAGTTTTTGATAAGAAACTAACAATCCGTGACCAACTGACCTTTTTTCACAGATTTTCCCACAATCAAGTATACCCGTGCATGGCCGTCGCATGTGCCCATAGCCCCGACCTGGTCTCCTGATGGTGTCGATCTTGGGGGAAAGGCTATAATCGACTAGTTTTCGATTAGAACCAAAATTCATGCTCCAACTGGGCCTGTTTCTGCTGATTTTCTCACTACCGAGTATGCCAGCACATGGTCGCGGCAAGAGCTCACAACCCTAACCTAGTCTCCCGACTGTGCCGGTCATGGGCGAAGGCTATAATTTGTAAGTTTTCTTTAAGAAACTGACAATTCGTGCCCCCTGGGCCTATTTTTACTAATTTTCCCACTATCGAGTATGCCTGCACATGGCCGCAGTAAGTGTTGACGGCCCAGACTCGGTCTCATGATGGTGTTGGTCATGGGGGAAGGCGATTAATCAGTGCATTTTTTATGAGAAACCGACAACTCTTGCCCCACCTAAGCCTATTTTTGCTGAATTTTCCACTGTCGAGTATGCCAGCTATGGTCACGGTAAGAGCCCACAACCCCGGCCTCGTCTCCCAACTGTGCCAGTCATGGAGGAAGGCTATAATCAGTCAGTTTTCTTTCAGAAGCTGACAATTCGTGCTCCCTGGGCCTATTTCTGCTGATTTTTCCACTACCGGGTATGCCCGCATATGACCGCGGTAAGTGTTGATGGCCTGACCTGGTCTCCCGACGGTGTCGATCATGGGGGAAGGCAATTAATCGATGAGTTTTTGATGAGAAAGCAATAATTCTTCCCCCACTTGGGCCTGTTTCTACTGATTTTCCCACTACTGAGTATGCCCACACATGGCCGCGACAAGTGCCAACGGTTCCGACATAGTCTACCGACAGTGCCAGTCATGGGGGCAAGGCTTTAATCGGCGAGTTTTCGATAAGAAACAGACAATCCGTGACCAACTGGCCTTTTTTCACTGATTTTCCCACAATCAAGTACGCCCATGCATGGTCATGGCATGTGCCCACGACCCAGACCTAGTCTCTCAACAGTGTCGATCGTGGGGGCAAGGTTATAATTGACGAGTTTTTGATGAGAAACTGACAATTCGTGCCCCACCTGGGCCTATTTCTGCTAATTTTTCCACTATCAAGTATGCCCGCACATGGCTGCGGTAACTACCCACAGGCTCGACCTGGTCTCTTAATGGTGTCTGTCATGGGTAAGGCTATAATCGGCAAGTTTTCAAAGAGAAACTGACAATTTGTGCCCCACCTGGTCCTATTTTTATTGATTTACCCCTACCAAGTATGCTTGCATTTGGTCGTAGTGAGTGCCCCCAGCCCCGAGCTAGTATCCCGACGATGTCGATCATAAGGGAAGGCTATAATCAGCGAGTTTTTTTATGAGAAACTGACAATTCTTGCAGCACCTGGGCCTATTTCTGTTGATTTTCCCACTACTGAGTATGCCCGCACATGGCCACGATAAGTGCCCACAACCCGACCTGATCTTCCGATAGTGCTGATCATGGGGTAAGGCTATAATCGTCGAGTTTTCAATGAGAAATCGACAATCCGTGACCAACTAGCCTTGATTTTGCTGATTTTCCTACAATCAAGTATGCTCGCACATGGCCGCGGCATGTGCCCATGACCTCGATCTGGTCTCCCAGTAGTGCCGGTTATAGGGGCAAGGCTATAATCAGCGAGTTTTCGATGAGAAACTGACAGTGCCCCATATAAGACTATTTCTGCTGATTCTTCCATTACCAAGTATGGTCGCAAATGGCCACGACAACTACCTACGGCCCCGACCTGGTCTCCTGATGCTGTCGATCATGGGGGAAGGCTATGATCTGTGAGTTTTTGATGAGAAACTGACAATTAATGCCCCACCTGGTCTTGTTTCTATTGATTTTCCCTACTGAGTATGCCAGCATATGGTCACAGTGAGTGCCCACAGCCTCGACCTGGTATCTAGAGGGTGCCGGTCATGAGGGAAGGCTATAATCGGTGAGTTTTTGTTGAGAAACTGACAATTCTTGCCCCACCTGGGCTTTTTTTGCTAATTTTCTAACTACCAAGTATGCTCGCACATGGTCGCGGTAAGTGCTAATGACCCCAACCTGGTCTCCCTTTGGTGCCGGTCATAGAGGGAAGGTTATTAAGCGGTGAGTTTTTGATGAGAAACTGACAATTCATGCCCCACTTGAGCCTGTTTCTACAAATTTTCCCATTACTAAGTACGCCCACACATGCCCACGACAACTGCCGATGGCCTCAACCTGGTCTCCCGATGGTATCGGTCACAAAGGGAAGGCTATAATCAGTGAGTTTTCGATGAGAAACTGACAATTTGTGCCCCACTTGATCCTGTTTCTGTTAATTTTCCCCTATTGAGTATGTAGCATTTGGTCATAGTGAGTGCCCACGATCCCGACCTGGTATCCCGACGGTGTCAATCGCGGGGGAAGGCTATAATCGGTGAGTTTTTTTATGGGGAATCGACAATTTTTGCCCCACCTGGGCCTGTTTTTGCTAATTTTCCCACCACTAAGTATGCCCACACATGGCCACGGTAAGTGCCCACATCCCCAACCTGGTCTCCCGACAGTGCTGGTTGTGGGATAAGGCTATAATCTGCGAGTTTTCGATGAGAGACAATCCGTGACCAACTGGCCTTGTTTTTGCTGATTTTCCCACTACCGAGTATGCCCGCACATGGCCGCGGCTAGTGCCCATGGCCCCGACTTAGTCTCCCGACGGTGCCGATCATGGGGTGTGGTTATAATTGACAAGTTTTTGATGATAAATTGACAATTCCTGCCTGCACATGGCTATGTAAAGTGCCTGCGACCCCGACCTGGTCTCCTGACAGTGCGGGTTATGGCGTAAGGCTATAATCGATGAGTTTTCGATGAGAAACTGACAATCCGTGACCAATTGGCATTGTTTCTGCTGATTCTCCCACTATCGAGTATGCCCACACATGGCTACGGCATGTGCCCATGACATCGACCTGGTCTTCCGACGGTGCTGATCGTGGAGGCAAGAGTATAATTGGTGAGTTTTCAATGAGAAACTGATAATTTGTGCCACACACAGGCCTATTTCATCTTATTTTCCCACTACCAAGTATGCTCGCACATGGCCGCGACAACTACCCATGACCCCGACTTGGTCTCCTGATGGTGTCGGTCATGGGGGAAGGCTACGATCGGCGAGTTTTCGATGAGAAACCATCAATTCATGCCCCATCTGGTCCTATTTCTATTGATTTTCCCCTACTGAGTATGTCAGCATATGGTCGTAGTGAGTGCCCACAGCCCCGACCTGGTATCCCGAGGATGCCAGTCATGGGGAAAGGCTATAATCGGTGAGTTTTTGATGAGAAACTGACAATTCTTCCCCACCTCGACAGTTTCTGCTGATTCTCCAACTACCAAGTATGTCGACACATGGCTGCGGCAAGGACCCACGGCCCCAACTTGGTCTCCCAATAGTGCGGTTATAGAAGCAAGGCTAAAATTGGCAAGTTTTATGAGAGAGCGACAATATGTGACCAACTAGCCTTGTTTTTGCTAATTTTTCCACTATCAAGTATGCCCGTACATAGCCACAATAAGTGCTCACAACCCTGACCTTGTCTCCCAGCGGTGTCGGTCATGGGGGAAGGCTATAATTGGCGAGTTTTTGATGAGAAACTAATAATTGGTGCCCCACCTTATCCTATTTTTGTTGTTTTACCCCCACCGAGTATGCTCGTACATGGTCACGATAAGTGCTCACGACCTCAACCTAGAACCTCGACGATGTCGGTCATGGGGGAAGGCTATAATCGACAAGTTTTTGACAAGAAATCGACAATTTGTGTCTCACTTGGGCCTGTTTCTATTGATTTTCCCACTACCGAGTATGCCTGCACACAGTCGTGGCAACTGGCCACGGCCCAGACCTGGTTTCCCAATGGTGCCGGTCATGGGGCAAGTCTATAATTGGTGAGTTTTTGATGAGAAACTGACAATTCTTGCCCCAGCTAGGCCTTTTTTTCTAATTTTTCCGCTACCAAGTATGCCCACACATGACCACGACAAGTGTCCACAGTCCCAACCTAGTCTCCTGATAGTGCCGGTTATGGGGGCAAGGCTATAATTGGCAAGTTTGCGATGAGAAACTGACAATTCGTGATCAACTGGCCTTGTTTTTGCCAATTTTGCCATTATCAAGTATGTCCGTACATGGCCGCGAAATGTGACCACGGCCCCATCCTGGTCTCCCGGAGATGCCGGTCGTGGGGCAAGGCTATAATTGGCAAGTTTTCAATGAAAAATTGACAAGTCGTTCCCCACCTGGGCCTGTTTCTGCTGATTCTTCCACTATGAAGCATGCCCGCATATGGCTGTGTCAAGTGCCCACGACCCTGACCTGGTCTCCCAATGGTGTCGGTCATGGGGGAAGGCTATAATCGGCAAGTTTTCATTGAGAAACTGACAATTCGTGCCCCAACTGGTCCTATTTTTGTTGATTTTCCCCTACTGAGTATGCCCACACATGGTCACGGTGAGTGCCCACGGCCCCGAGCTAGTATCCCGATGGTGCCAGTCATGGGGGAAGGTTATAATTGGTGAGTTTTTAATGAGAAACCGACAATTCTTTCCCCACCTGGGCCTTTTTCTGCTGGTTTTTCAACTATTGAGTATGCCCACACATGGCCATGGCAAGTGCCCACGGTCCCAACTTGGTCTCTCAATAGTGTCGATTATGGGGGCAAGACTATAATCGGCAAGTTTTCGATGAGAAACCAACAATGCAGGACTAATTAGCCTTATTTTTCCTAATTTTTCCACAATCGAGTATGTCCGTACATGGTCACGGCATGTGCCCACGGCCCCGACCTGATCTCCTAACAGTGCCGGTTGTGGGGGCCAAGCTATAATTGGCGAGTTTTTGATGAGAAACTGACAATTCATGCACTACTTGGGCTTGTTTCTACGGATTCTTCCACTACTAAATATGCCCGCACATGGCTGCATCAAGTGCCCACATCTCGACCTAGTCTCCCAACGGTGTTGGTCATGCGGGGAAGGCTATAATTGGCGAGTTTTTGATGAGAAATCAACAATTTGTGCCCCATTTGGTCCTGTTTCTTTTGATTTTCCCCTACCGAGACCATGGTAAGTGCTCACAGCCCTGGCCTGGTATCCTGACGATGCCAATCAAGGGGGAAGGCTATAATCGGAGAGTTTTTGATGAGAAACTGACAATCCATGACCAACTGGCCTGGTTTTCATTGATTTTCCCAGTACCAAGTATGCCCACACACGGTCACGACATATGCCCACTGCCCCAACCTGGTCTCCTGACGGTGCCGATCGTGGGAGCAAAACTATAATCTACAACTTTTTGATGAGAAATTGACAATTTGTGCCCCACTTGAGCTAATTTTTGCTAATTTTCCCACTACTGAGTATGCCCGCACATGGTCGTAGTAACAACTCGTGGCCTCGACCTAGTCTCCCGATGGTGCTGCTCATGGGGTGAAGGCTCTAATCAGTGAGTTTTCGATGAGAAACTGACAATTCATGCCCATTTGTCCTATTTCTTTTGATTTCCCTTACCGAGTATGCCCTTACATGGTTGTGGTGACTGCCCACGGCCCCAACCTGGTATCCCGACGGTGCCAGTCATGTGGGAACGCTATAATTGGTGACTTTTTGCTAAGAAATTGACAATTCTTGCCCCACTTGGGCCTTTTTTGCTAATTTTCCCACTACCAAGCATGCTTGGACCTGGCCGCGACAACTGCCCACGTCGCTGACCTAGTCTCCCGTTGGTGTCGGTCATGGAGGAAGGCTATAATCGGCGAGTTTTTTATGAGAAACTGACAATTCGTGCCCCACTGGTCCTGTTTCTGTTAATTTTCCCCTGCCAAGTATGTCCGTACATGGTCATGGAGGAAGGCTATAATTAGCGAGTTTTTGATGAGAAACCGCCAATTCTTGGCCCACCTGGGCCTTTTTCTGTTCATTTTTCCACTATCGAGTATGAGCGCACATGACCGCGGAAGAGCCCACAGTCCGGACTTGGTCTCCTAACAATGCCCGTTATGGGGCCAAGGCTATAATTGGTGAGTTTTTGATGATAAACAAACAATCTGTACCCCACCTAGGCTTACTTTTGCTAATTCTTCCACTACCGAGTATGCCTGCACATGGCCGCATCAAGTGCCCACAACCCCCACCTGATCTCCCCATGGTGTCGATTATGGGGGAAGGCTATAATCTATGACCGTCTGGGGCTTCTTTTTGTTGATTTTCCCACTATCGAGTATGCTCGCACATGGTCGTGACAAGTGCCCATGGCCCTGACCTAGTCTCCCGACAGTGCCGATCATGGGCCAAGATTATAATCGATGAGTTTTTAATGAGAAACTGACAGTTTATGCCTGCACATGGCCGTGTCAAGTGCTCGTGACCCCGACCTGGTCTCCTGATGGTGTCGGTCATGGGAGGAAGGTTATAATCGACGAGTTTTCAATGAGAGACCGACAATTCATACCCCAATTGGGCCTACTTCTGTTGATTCTTGCACTACTAAGTTTGTCCGTACATGGCCGCGGTAAGAGCCCAAGGCACCGATCTGGCCTACTGACAGTGTCAATCATGCAGGCAAGGTTGTAATTGGTGAGTTTTTAATGAGAAACCGACAATCTGTGACCGACTATGGCTTGTTTTCACTAATTTTCCCACTAGCATATATACCCGTACATGGCTACGACAAGTGCCCACAACCTCGACCTGGTCTCCTGAAGGTGCCGGTCTTGGGGTGAAGGCTATAATCAGCAAGTTTTTGATGAGAAACTGACAATTTGTATGCCATCTGGGCCTGTTTTTGCCTGTTTTTGCTAATTCTCCCACTACTAAGTATGCCTACACATGGTCGCCGTGAGCACCCACGGCCTCAACCTGGTATCCCAATGGTGTCGGTCTTAGGGGAAGGCTATAATCGGCGAGTTTTTGATGAGAAACTGACAATTCGTGCCCCACATTGGCCTGTTTCTACTAATTTTCCCACCACTGAGTATGCTCACACATGGCCGCGTCAAGAGCCCACAGCCTGACCTAATCTCCCGATTGTGCCGGTCATGGGGGAAACTATAATCGATGAGTTTTTGATGAGAAATCGACAATTTGTGCCCTACCTGGGACTGTTTCTACTAATTTTCCACTACTGAGTATGCAGGCACATGGCTGCAGCAAGTGGCCACTGCCCCGACCTGGTCTTCCAACAGTGCCGGTCATGGGAGTAAGGTTATAGTTGGCGAGTTTTCGATGAGAAATTGAAAATTTGTGACCAAATGGCCTAGTTTTTTTATGATTTTCCCACTACTGAGTATGCCACCACATGGTCGTGGCAACTGGCCACAACCCCAACTTGGTCTCCTGACGATGTCGGTCATGGGAGAAGGATATAATTGACGTGTTTTTAATGAGAAAATGACAATTTATGCCCCACCTGGGCCTGTTTCTGTTGATTTTTTCAATATCGAGTATGTTTGCACATGGACACGGTAAGAGCTCATACCCCCGACCTGGTCTCCCAACGGTGTCGATCATGGAGGAAGGCTATAATCGACGAGTTTTCGATGCGAAACTACCAATTCGTGCCCCACCTAAGCCTATTTCTGCTAATTTTTCCACTATCGAGCATGCCCGCACATGGTCGTAGCAAGTGCCCACGGCCCTGACCTAGTATCCTAACGGTGCCAGTCATGAGGGAAGGCTATAATCGGTAAGTTTTTTAATGAGAAAACGACAATTAGTCCACCACTTGGGCCTGTTTCTACTTATTTTCCCACTACCGAGTATGCCTGCACATGGCTGCAGTAAGAGCACACGGCCCCTACTTGGTCTCCCGACAATGTCGGTCATGGGGGTAGGGCAATAATTGGTGAGTTTTCGATGAGAATATGACAATTCATGCCCCGTCAGGGCCTATTTTTGCTGATTTTTCAACTAACGTGTATGCCCGCACATAGCCGCGGCAAGTGCCCGCGACCCAGACCTGGTCTCTCGGTGGCGATGGTCATGGGGGAAGATTATAATTGGCAAGTTTTTTATGAGAAATCGACAATTGGTGCCGCACCTGGGCCTATTTCTGCTGATTTTCCCACTACCGAGTATGCTCGCACATGGCCGCGACAAGTGCCCACGGTCCCTACCTAGTCACTCGACGGTGCCTTGTAATGGGGGCAATGCTATAATCGGTGAGTTTTCGATGAGAAACCAACAATTTGTGCCATGTTTGGGCCTGTTTTTATAAATTTTCCCACTATCGAGTACGCCCTCACATGGTCGTGGCAACTATCCACGGTCCTGGATTGGTGTCCCAACGATGTCGATCATTGGGGAAGGCTATAATTGACAAGTTTTTTAGGAGAAACTGACAATTCGTGCCCCACCTGGGCCTGTTTCTATTGATTTTGCCCCTACTGAGTATGCCTGCACGTGGCCGCGACAAGTGCCCACGGCCTCGACCTAAGATCCCAACGGTGTCGGTCATGAAGGGAAGGCTATAATCGGTGAGTTTTTGATGAGAAACTGACAATTTGTGCCCCACTTGGGCCTGTTTCTGTTGATTTTCCCACTACTGAGTATACCCGCACATGGCCGCGGCAAGTGCCCACAGCCTTGACCTGGTTTACCAACGGTGGCAATCATGGGGGCAAGGCTATAATCGATGAGTTTTTGATGAGAAACTGACAATTCGTGAATGACTAAGGCTTTTTTGCACTGATTTTCCCATTATCAAGTATGCCAACACATGGTCATGGCAAGTGGCCACGGCTTTGACTTGGTCTTCCGACAGTGCTGGCCATGGGAGCAATGATATAATGGCGAGTTTCGATGAGAAATCGACAATTCATGCCCTATCTGGGTCTGTTTTTGCTAATTTTTCCACTAACGAGTATGTCGCAAGTGGTCGCGACAAGTGCCCATTGCCCCAATCTGGTCTCTCAACGATGCCGCTCATGGAGGGAAGGCTATAATCGGTGAGTTTTTGATCAGGAATCGATAATCCGTGACTGAATGGGTCTTGTTTACATTGATTTTTCCACTGTCGAATATGCACGCATAAGGTCTCAATAAGTGCCCACAGCCCCGACATGGACTCCAGACAGTGTCGGTCAGGGGAGCAAGGCTATAATTGGTGAGTTTTCAATGAGAAACTGACAATTTGTGACCGAATGGGGTTTGTTTTTGCTGATTTTTCCACTACCGACTATGCTCATACATGGTTGCAGCAAGTGCCCACGACCCCGACCTGGTCTCCCAATGGTGCCAGTCACGGGGGGAAGGCCATAATCGATGAGTTTTCAATGAGAAACTGACAATTCGTATGCCACCTGGGCCTGTTTCTGCTAATTTTCCCTACTGAGTATGCCCG
>JANVCQ010534639.1:0-17475 GCA_025531925.1 Erythroxylum plowmanianum | reverse complement strand
GCAAAGATTCAATATTCATGTGCATATATACTAACATTATGCATGAGCAAGAAAATGCATTATCTTAATTTCTCTTTAAGCTTGCATATACTGAAATTTCGGGTCATAATCCTTAATATGGGGACGGGATGTTACAATTATTGATGCATATGACATATTATGAAAGGAGTCAATCGAGATTTAAAAACACCCATGTGATCAAGAGATGTCAAATGAATTCAAATCCTTGTACCATTTATGCCTACCTTTTGTAACTAAAATTCAGATAAAAACATGTTAATAAACTCGTAGACTGCCAATTTCATTTTGTAGGATGGATTTTTCTCTTATAGATATCATTAGTAATTAGTAGTTGAACCAATTTATCAATTATAACTTACTTTTATGAATTATAAATTCAATAAAGCATATCCATCTCATTTGTAATAAAAGGTTAAATGTAAGTAATGGTTACTAATTGTAACATATTTTTACAATAAAAATGACAAGAAAAAGTGAGAACCATGTATAGAAAAGAAGAAATAGAATAAAATATACACACCAAAAGTGAGCTATTATTCGTTTCCTACTATAAAATACATTTATAAAGTCCAAACAAGAATAAAAAGATGAGTAAATAGTTTGCTCAATAATGAGCAAAAATAATTGTCCCTCTACTATGCACTTAATAACTGGGGGAATATAAAATAGATGTAAGCATAATGTGTCAAATATAAGAGCCATAGTTTAGCAATATGACTATGTAAGATGTTATGCCTATAAATTTATTCAATTAATAAGCTAGATACTGGCTTCAATTTTATAAGGATGAATCATAAAATACACAGGCAAATGTTCATCATTATTTCCAACTCTTAATTCATCTTATTGTTTAAGAAGAACATTTTTTAGGTAATTCAATGACTTCCCATACAATTGCTTAATAGATTGGGCCAATCCTACTTAAGAAGAAAATAGAATAATGGGACCACATTATATTAGAACTAGGATTGATCTCATATATTCTTAATACATTTTTTTCATTCTAATTAGGAAATATGAAACAAAAGCACAAACCAAGTTTGTAAAAAGATCCCCCAAATTTAGGTAAATAATAAATATTTTAGATAAAATACGGTAATAATAAATTTTTCAATGCTAAAATAAGGAAAACATTGCTTTGAAAAACAACACATTTGAATATTACTTGGATTTAATCAAAGTAGGAGTTAATATTGTCTAATGTCAATTTTTGACAAGTATGTTATCTAAGCTAATTTTAAAAGACATAATGATCATATACGGACTTCTATTGTTTGTTTTGTGTATCTTTAAGAAAACTCTATTTGTAGGTTTCAAATTTTGAGAGTCCACATCAACTGCCAATGCAATACCATGAAAAATAAGTAAAACTTTACTTTATAATCAAAATACATGATTGAATATAATAAATACCATACCTTAATATATATGACACCACAACTCCAAACATTCAGCACAACTCCTATGAATAAAAAATAATATCACTCATAACAAATAAGTAGTACTTTGTAATGAGAATAACGTATTTAAGTATAACGAACACTATGTGCCAACACATATGATACCATAACTCCAAACATTCAATACCACTCCTATGAACAAAAAAATACCATTGCTCATAACATATAAGTAATTCATTCACTTTACTATGGGAATAAAAATTTGAGTATAATGAATAAATGCCTCGATATAATATTTGAATGTATGGCCAAACATGAATATCCTTTACTTCCTTCTTTATAAGCCTTTGTTGATCATCCCTATTCAATGATGCACTATCTTCATCATCATTGATAATAATAACTTCAAACTTTTGTTTCTTTATGAACATGTTATCCTTAATTAGGGTACATATTTTGTTCTTTCGAGTGATTTTGTAATGGATTTATTATTAATGTTTAAGTTAATATCAATGACTTGAAATCTTATAGTGATGCCAAAATATTTCATCACATAAAAATTTGGTCATTCAAAATACACAAAATGTTTGAATTACTAAGTAGGTCAATATATATTTGCTCATGGCTTTAATAGTTCATTTTTCTTATGAAATCTCTAGTTAATGTGTCTTTAGAGCACTAACTAAAATTAAGGTTCCCTAAAATATTTTTTTTATAATAACATAATTTTGGACATCTATGCACAATCATATGTTTGGGTTAGTTAGGAGGTGAAAGTTGGCATAAGAATAATTTAGATAGGAGGTCAGAGTATTGTACCTAAAATAATTTAATATAATATCTATCCAACATACTTGATAATTTTATAAATGAAAAAACAATTATATTACTTATTATATCCATCGAAGAACTTATAGTTCCTTACTTATCTTTCTCGACTTTGTAAATAACATTGAAACCTTATGTATGAATTAAGCTATATCTTACTCCATATAGTTGGTAACATGTAAAAGGTTCATCATGAAAATTATTGAGAAAATGAAATTTAAGTTGGGAAATTAAAGCAACTGTCCATCATCATTACGAGAGGACATGATATATTCATATATACAAAACCTATTATTTTCATATGTTCCCAAATAATAGACATTTACAGTCATTTTGTGGGGATCAATGAAGTTGATACACATAGATATGCAAACTTATGACTACCCTATTTGTAAAGGTAGATAAAAGGTAGTGACCATAAACTCCCCTGTTATTTTCAAGTCAAAAAGACATGTCTAAACTCAAGTTCTATATATTTGCATAACAAAGAAATCAAAAGTACTCTCTTAATCACTTAAATACAATAATACCCATTTTTTCCATTTCTTATTGCCAAATATGTCTACAAACACGACCCATGTTTTTAGGTGTGTACATGATAATATAGGGTTGTGCATTATCATAATTATTTCAAACTCATAATCTATTTTATGTAACAAGAGAAATGAAAGTTAAGAAATATTAAAGCAGGTTCCAATTTGTGTTAGATATATGTCATATTGGACTTTCTTAATTCATAGTATCGAACAACAAACATTTTTTTACAAATGTAAGATATGAGTCCTTTCTTTGTTTTTTTTCTAAATGAACATGTAAACAAAATTCTTATTTTTTTCAAGATTGTATAACAAAATTAACATTAATTATGGATTTATAAAATAGTATAAAAATTAGCTAAAAATTACCATAACTCTTTCATTATAATACCATGAATCTTTACGAAAACTAGTGAATGAAACATTATACAATCATTCATATACATTTATCAACCACATTTAGGATTGTTCGTAGACATTAGTAAGTAGTACAACTAGTTAAAGTTGGCTTAAAACATGTTTAGAATTTCAAAAAGAATGGCCGTTCATATTAATAGTGTCTACATTACCAAATCATACAACATATTCTACTTGTTAATGAAATGAAATGAAAGGGCAATTCATATTTCCAATCCTCTCTTTGTTATGAACGATACAAGTATCTAAATTCAGCTCCTTAACGCTCATCACACTATATATATATATATATATATAGTGATATCATGTGAAAGAACACATTTAGTATGTTAGTTTATTACTGCTAATATAAACTATTCAACAACTAACCTACTTTTCTTTTTACACATCTTCTTTTAGACCTCCCCCACTTGAGATTTTAACTTTTTATTTTTAGCTTAGCACATGAATTATAGACAATTAGGTCCTTCAACTTAACATCTTTTTAAGGAATTTAATATGCCCATAATAATCACCGACATCTCTTAACTTAATTGTATTTGCAGTATAAAGTATTTGCCTTTTCCAACATATTATATATGTAATAAAAATTTGTTTCACTATTAGTAGTATAATTAAGGGCCTTATAAAAGGTTTATTCCAATTTTTGTTTCCTTCTAATAATAATACCATCATCCTTTAAAACATTGTTATTCTTTATTTTTCTATAACTGAACAACATCCTTCCCTATCTCCTAACAAATAGATTTTACAGAAATTGTTTCATCTTCACCCTACTCAAAAACTTGAACATATTTTGACATATAATTTCCTTAAATTCAAATAACAAGTAGTTGCACTTATCTAGTAGGAGTGAGTTACTTAATGTAAACATATATAACTTGAGCATATTGCACATTGCATCTTTCACCTATCTCTTCTACCATGTAAATCTTAATATTTCCTTCACCCCAAATTTTGCTCACCCCACAAAACATCACACTTATTAGTTCTTATTTTACAATTCAAATGGGAAATTGATGTACATCTTTTGAAATTCTTCTTAATATCAAATTCGTCACCAACAATACATTCTCCCTGTAATCAAGTAATCAAACTTTATTTCATGCTTAATCTTTTCTATGATTATTTCATTATATTTTTCAATAAATTGTTTCATATACCATGGACATGCATATAGCTATTAAAATAAATATTCCTTCCTTCACTTCTTTGTGTCATTTACATTCTCACCTAAAATATTCCCTTTAATATATAAGAAGCCTACCTCATATGGTCATCAAAAGGAGACTTTACCTGTGAACTATATTTCATGTCAAACTCTACAACCATTTCATCCTATTTTCTCTTAAATTCTTTATTGTTTTTGACATCAGGCACAACATCCATAAAAGTTTCTTTCAAATTATTATAACTTTTTTAAATTTTTATAAAAAAATTTTATTATATGCCAAAAAAGAATCTATACCTTACAATGGAGAATACCACATCAATGGCCTTACATATACTCTTACACTCGTTCCATTCAAATGCCTTAACCATGAACAATATATCCAACAAAAACTATAAGGGGTCGTACTTCCTAAAAGTGAACAACTAAGAAAAATAGATTGCTTATGATAGTTTTCAACAATAAACGGGGAAAATAGAAGTTGGTATATATTTACATGAAAAATGGTATCAAATGTAACCATATTATCAAATTCTACATATTCAGTTTGAATTCTTGCATCGATCCAGAAAACATTATTTAACCTTCCTTCTTCATTATTATAGTCAATTCCT
The DNA here is from genome assembly GCA_025531925.1 of Erythroxylum plowmanianum. Taxonomy (NCBI): domain Eukaryota; kingdom Viridiplantae; phylum Streptophyta; class Magnoliopsida; order Malpighiales; family Erythroxylaceae; genus Erythroxylum; species Erythroxylum plowmanianum. The sequence goes on along the minus strand of JANVCQ010534639.1, from coordinate 12,488 downwards.
TTGAAAGATACACTATCCTTCTACTTCATTCTAATAAACATATTATAAACCACTTATACATCTATTTGTTCTAAGTTCATTCTTCTCAACTTATCTATGAAACATAAATATTCTACTCTTAATTCTTTTTTCTCTTCTTTATTTCCTTCCATTATATGAACCACAAACTCTTAATATCCTCATTTTTGAACTTTCAAACTTCATTCCCACTTCAAGTACTACCTCTGTCTCAATATCCTCTACCCACTTGATATTTGATCATTAGTGTGTGTTTTTCTAAGTATTTGGCATATGTTTCTTGCACAATAAGTTAGTATTATTGTGTTTTAGGACTTGTTTTATGTTTTTTTTATTTAGTTTGATCTTCATGGTTGTTCTTTTATGTTTAATGTTGGTTTAAGGTAAGAATTGATCATTTTGGTGTAAGAATGAAAGGTGGACACCTTTGTGATTAAGCTAGGGACCAAGAGAAGAGAAGAGAAGTGGAGCTGCTGAAGAACAAGAACCTACAACCATGGGAAAGGGCATGTTTCCAACGATCGTGGGAAATCTATGGAGAAAGTTTCTGTCACATTAACCCACAATCGTGAGAAGCACAAGGATAATTCCCACGATCGTGAGATGCTTAGCCCGAGGAGTCATGTGGGTTTCACTTATTTTTTCTAGAGTTTTATGATATATAATGTCACAAATCCCTAAGGTTGAAGGTGTCATGGAAACTAGCCTTCAAGAGCTAAAAGACATATTGAGAGTCTAGAGATAGGTGGAGAATCAAGATTTTCATTTCCAATTGAGCAAAGAGCATTTTGTCATCCAGATTTTCCAAATTCGAGCAAAGAAGAGGGGAACTCACCCCATCTAGTTTCTTATTTCTTTTTTTCTCTTCTAGCAAGTTTATCACGGATTGTTTGGTTGTTGGGGATGTTAATGACATTATGATTAGTTAAAATAATTTTTTATGATTGGTTGTTTGAACTATTTATGAACCTTTAGTTTTTTATTCAATAATACAAATGTTTGTGTTATTTATTGAGCTCAAACCTTGCAACAACTTAAGAGAGTGAGTTTGGTAATCTGTGTTAAATGTGTAACAAGAGTTGAAATTTAATAGACCTGTAAATAACAAGTTATCGATTTATTAGGAAGATATTTCAATAGATTGATACACTGCCTATAGGATAGCTTCATTTCTAGTTGAACATTTAGGAAAAGCTTTGCACATCGAGAGATCCCAAAGTTAAATCCTAATTTATTTAACTAGTGACATTTAGTTGCACCTTGAGAGAGGGTAGCTAAAATTTTAAGAAATCTTAGGCTAAGCATAAATTGAATCAATTAACTAGAGGGGAGCAAATAGGGATAATGACAACTCCTAATTCTTAATCTTGATTTTCTCCAAGTTTTAGTTTATGATTTGGTTTAGGTTGCATTGTTTCCTTTTAATTTTAGTTTGTCTTTATTTTACTTATCTTTTTAAATTTGATTGAATCGGTTTCTTAAACAAAGAGAAACCTAAATTAAGTGGTGCCTAAGCATAACCCTTGTAGGGTTGATATCCACTTTTTACTACAAGTTATGACACGTATGCTTGTGGTTTTGAGCATAAAACTAGTAGTTTGGTTAGCTTTCAACACCACTATATAAGGTTTTTGTATCTAAGCAACTCATCCCATTTTGTTATTTCATTACTTATATTAACTAAGTCGTTGTACTATACTATAAATACCAAAACATTATTCATAAATTACCACTTATTTATGTAAAATATACTACTACATGATACAGCATACACCAATATATGTAAATAGTCATAAGTACACATAACAATACATAGTACACACCAAATAGAAAAGTGCTAAAATAATTCAATACGTGCACTAACTTTTACTATAGATAAATACCAAACTAAGTTAGAATCCTATTAATCACAAAATTGGGTTTCACATTTTACATATATTTTACAACAAAAGCCTTAAAACCTCTGTTTCTCATTTCTTATAGCAACGTTACCACTTCAAACTTTCTTACATTTATATACAGTTTCAAAAAATTTACAATGCATATTACTTCATCCATAGTATTTTAGGCAATAAATGGTTGCTTGATATCATAATTATCAAGGAAATGGTTTATATGCAACTTTTAAAAATGGTTGCTTGATACCACAAAATGACATCAAAATTATTACTTGATACCATATTTTTGTGCTCTTTTAGTAAATAACATAAAAACAATAGTTAACAATAAAGGACAATGGAAAAACACAAAAAAAATCTTACAAGCTTCTTTTGTAAATTAAAAGTGGGCGTTCAATTTCAAACTTCAATAAAGCTTTACCATAATGATGAATGTGTTAATACCAGGGAATAGACAAGCATTTTCTTTTCCTTGATAGCATGTTGAATTGTTTTGGGTTACTTGATATATTTTTCATCAATATATTAATTAAAATTTTCTCCACCACTTACTACTAAATAATGGAACCACTATAACCTAATCAAAACTACTTACCACTCTTCTTAATATTTTTGTCACTCCTCTATCTTTCAATCAAGACATAAGTCAAGCATAAGGAAGATTCAATGTCATTGCCATGTGTTAGTGTTTGAATGTATTGCTTTTGTCTATTTCAAGGTTCTATTCTGTATCTTTGTAAATAACATAACATAAATACAAAAAGTTGATTCTTAATTTGGTATAAGATAATAGAGAATCCATGTGGTTAATATGATTTCTTTTTCTTACATAATTAATATATTAACTATTTAAATTCTTTAAAACTAACTTATATTCTCCAAGTCCATGCGATTGTTAAAAATACATTGAATAATACAAAATTATTAATGCAAGCATTAACACGCTTGTTAGTGTGATCATATCTTTGCATAATAAAAGGTCCAGTTGCATCAAATTTATGGTATAATTTATCTAAATTAAGACAAATTATGTTATGTTATGAAATTAATTTTAGTATCTATGTCAAATTATTAAATTTTGCATTGGTTTAAAATAAAGGGTATGAGAGATTATTGAAAACATTTCACATTCCTCAAAATCATTATTGTTAAACTAATATAAATAGTCTTAACCTTTAATTTTATTCAATGTTATGGATCAAAGGAGAGTGTACTACTTCAATATTTGTAGGAATGTATATCATGTATTATTCACAACTAGTTTATAAATATCCTTGTTAACTAAGATTCCCTAACATGAACAAGTTTGTAATATTGGAACTCAATAGTGTTCCTATATGAATGTCTTTAGAAGTCAATATTATTAAATATAAAATCAAATGTAGGGAAATTTTTATAGTATATTTGAAAATTTTAATAGAATTTGGATTCCTGATGGAAGGAAATTAAGGACTTAAGATATGGAAAATTATCCATAATTGTATGTGTATTGATGAATAGCTAACATAATTATTACTAAGTAATAGGTTTGAGTTAGTTAAAATTTCATTTAGTAGTATCCGTCTAAGGTTATTTTTCATAGTAATTGGTTTATTTAATGAAATGAAAATTGATTTTATAAATTATTTAATTAAAATATATAATAAACTAACTTATTGCATGATTGTGTGTAATTTTCCATTCTCTTTAGATCACATAGGGTATATTATATGATATGAAATGCAAGTGTACCTCTACACTTATTCCTACTGCTAACACAAAGGAGTACATTTTTGTGTTAAGTGCCTTCAATTTTACTCTTCATAATAGGTTTAAGTTTATATAACATCATCTAGTTTGAGGATGCTTCAAATTATCTACCATGTCTTATTAAATCAAACAAATGAATTCACGTATTAATGAAATTATTGGTTAGATTTCGTAAAGTCATACTATATTTTGGTAATAAGAAAGAATGGGTAACCTTTTATATCTTAATCATTAAAGTCAAATTTGCATTTATTAGAAACTGTGTTTTCGTCTAGGGAAGATTGACAAAACTACATAATGTCTAACTAAGGGGTGTTCCTAATCACATTGCTATATAAATCATCTATAGAGTAGTACACAACTGATAACATATGTGTTATTACTTGTTTTGTTATAAACATCCTTATCTAGTAATATAAATAGGAGTGTTTATTCTTGCGTTAATTTTTGGATGAAGTTCAAATGATTATGTTATCTTAAACATAGCTATATACATTGGTGTGCATGTCCCCGTGTGCATATCCATGACATGTTGAGGTTAAATGAACAAGATTGAAATCACAACTGTGGATACAACGTGTACTTAAGAAAAAAAATTATAAACATGTCTTAACACATAGGTGTGTAGCAAACCATGTCCTTATAAGAACATTAAATTAAATGAAATGATAAGATAGGCATTTACCTAGCGTTATTGAGTTTCCTTACCATATTCACTAATTTTTAGTAACGAAAGATCTGTTGGCATTTAGGAAGACTACACCTATAATAGTCATCTTTTTTTAAATATTTAACAGTTGCATGATTTAAGTAAAATTTCATATGTAATTCTATTGCTTTTTATGATAAGAAAGATAAACAACAATAAGATAACAACCCTAGGAAGGGATTTAGTAAGAACTGAAGTAACCTATAAATAGAAAAATGTCCATAAGTATGATTTCTATTGAGCAGGAGTAATGAATTTTATATACATTTGAATTTCAACATTAATGTCACAGATGTTAATATTTATGCATTCTGATGAAGAAAAAAACTTCCCATTTGTTATTAATAATCAACGAAATTTTAAAAAGATGATTGTGGATTACTTTTAATATTTAGTAAAAGATAACATGTTTTCTTTCATTAATCATATTGGATTATAATTTGAAATTTTGTTATGTAATAAAATGAAGCTAATAGAAATTTATCAAAAAATATAAATGATGACTTATTTATTTTTGACCAGTCTCAATTTATATCCAACGTTTAGGTGACTAACTACCTATGTTGTTGTATTAGTTATGTTCCTTAAATGTTGTGTTTTTGGAAACACGCGTTAAACAAAATCTTAAAGATACATGTTTTGTTTTTACTTCTTTTTGAGCAAGTCACCATCTAAAACCATCTCCTTAATGCACCGACCAAGAACTCTATAAAATAAAACATTATTTTATGTATGTGTTTCCTTTTTGGAAAAGGGTCAAAACTATATCTTTAACATCAACGTTTTTGTCAGAAACTTCAGCCTTAAGATTTCAGAGTGTTTAATTTCAACCCTAATGCTTTCAAAACATTCAAAATAGACCTTTCATGGTTGGAAAATCTAATAGGAACAAGCATCCATCATATAACATATTTTTAAAATCTTTTGGTGGATCCTACTACCACGTATATGTCATATGGTATAGTGGGTCCTACCAACAAATTTTAAAAATAAGATTATGTTGTAATTAAAATAATTAATTTGCAACGTGTTTTATTTAGGTTAAGTTTTTAATTAAAATTCCCTAAATTTCTTATATGTGTTTAATTATTGATATAATTAATTATTTACAGTTAGCAATTAATGATACAAAAATGCTTAAGATACTTTAATTTTTATGTGATTTTAGGTATAATTTGGAAGCAAAGAAATTAAAGTGAATTGAAAGCACCCCATTTGGGACATTTTTCGAAGATCAATACTCGCTTGTCTTCGTGGAATGAGACAAAGAAAATTAAAAGACAAAAAATGGAAGACAAAGAAGAAGACAAATTTTAATACAAGCAGCTGAAAAAAAAAAAGAAAAGGATAACTTTCATGCTACGCAACGCAGCGTTGTGTGTTAAACACATAATGCGTTTGCGTAACACAGACAGTGTTTGCGTTATGCAGACAGCAGCTGCTACGTTTAACGCAACGTGGAGCGCTAAGAAGGCAGCAGGGGAAGAAGCATGAAGAAGGTTTTAATTGACACACACCTTTCTTTGTCTAATCAACGCTACAGGAACGCTACAGTGAGGAGAGCTATAGTACAGTAGAGAGACGAGGGTTAGTGGCGGCTTCGGCTTGGACACAGGCGTGAAGGTTGGCTGTTGTGGTTTAGAGAAGCTCTAGTGCAGGAGAAGAGAGGCTGAACAGTGAGAAGCTGCGTAAATGGGTTGAACCAAGGGGTTTTTGGCTAAAGATTGGAATAGGGGCTGAAGCATTTTTCTGAGAAAGATTCATGAAGGGCTAGGCATCCCGACGCCAGTTCAGAGGCGATATCGACGCTGATGACCCAGATTAAGTATTTTTTAATTATTTTGTTGTTTCTTTCTCTGATTAGGAATTGATTGTGTTATCCTATGTTAATTGATTTGGGTTTTGTGTATGGATAATTATATTTTTATTATTGTTCAGTTATTTATGTATAAACCCGTCGAGTATTGTGAATTGATGATTTTAATGCGTTCATTGAATCGTTAATTTCAAACTCATTGCTAGAATTTCGATATAATCCGTAATTGTTATGTTAAAATTCATATGTAGAAACTAATGATTCATAATCATTAGGGATAACATGATCTAGGTTAAATAACGCATCGTATGTAGTTATTGCCTTGATTAATCGGTTTTCTTAATTGATAATACTACTGCCTAATTAAATCTAAAGATCGTATTTCAGGTTGTTCGGTGGTTAGGTTTAATTAACGATCATATCTTGATTAAACAAAACCTAAGGGAAAACTCAGATTAATTATTAACCCATAATTAATAGTTGTTAGGAGAGGTTAAAGAACAACAAATTAATAAAATATGCTTAATTAGGGTGTAGGCTGAGATTGAACCAAAGAACCAGGTCCCTACCGAATTCTCCACTTTTATCATTTTTTGCATGTTTTTTTAAATTTGTTTTTATTAGTTAGTTTTATTTTATTTTCTTCTTTCAAAATCCAAAACCCCCTTTTTCCTAAACATCGGTTAATTTCATTGCATAAACTTTACACACACTCTCTGTGGGATCGACTTAGACTTACCACTACTATAGTAGTAGTCTAATTATTTTATTTTGACTAACGTAACGACGCGCGGTCAATTTCTTAAACTAATTTTACTTTGTCAAAACCCTAAATTAGTAACAAATTCCTAAATTCCCTAAATTCTACAACTTACATAGAACCATTCTCCTCCATGTAACTCTCCCTATCTCTCTTCTCCCCTCTCATATGTTTTCCAAATTTTGTTTTTGCTTCTTCTTCTTCTACTATTGCTTCTTTTTATTCTTTTAGTTTCTCTTCTCCTTCGCTTTGGATTAGAAGTGCTATCATTTGGTACAATTGAAGATCCCTACTTCTCAACAATTTGAAAAAGTTTCTATAAGGGAACTGGGTTCCAATCTCTCTCTTGTTCATATTGCTGCACATAATGTGTGTATGGCACTATGAAACACTTAAAAATATGAATTGGATGTCCAAAATAAGGTCCCCATCAACTAGCTACTTAGCTTAGGCCCTGGCCAAGGTATTATATGTTTGAGGAGTTGGAATCTTACAAACTAAACTTTTGGCTAGAATCTTGGCTATTTTTTCCACTTTATTACCATTATTCTAGCATTCCACCATGTCATAGTCTTTCTTTGCAACAAATATGTTCGAGTTCCATATGTCAAACATGAGCAACAATTTCTAATTAGTCATATAATAGAATACATATAATTATTAGTCAGCATTGAATCAAATGGAGCAAATTAAAATAGTAGGAAGGAAGATTAAAAAAATGACAGTGGTTGCAATATATGGTAATTGCATCTAAGTGAGCAAAGACACTGTTGTTAAGGACATACACCTGGTTAGCATGTTAGAGGATATACACTTAACCTAAATAAATTATTAATATTTTAATTACAAAATATACATAATTTTAATTTTTAAAATATGTTTGTGGGACCCACTATACTACATGACATACACTTGCTAATGGAACTCTTTAATAGATTTTATAAATATGTTATAAGTGCTACATCAACATTGACGTGACATTTAACTAATTGAAGTTTAGCCTTGTTAAATTTTTCATCCATCAAAGGCTATTTTAAATGTTTTAAAAATGCTAAGATTGAAATTGAACATTAAGAAATTCTAAGGTTGAAGTTGTAATGAGATTGTTAAAGTTAAAAATGCACCTTTGGCCTTTAGAAAAGCTCTAAGGGACGAAACTCGTTTATAAATGTTTTTCATTCTAGAATAAAAGTAACCTATGCTTGGCTACAAGTTTAGCCTAAACTAATCCTAGAATAAAATTTTCTTAGCAACAAAGATGAGAACCTATTTTGTTTAGACATAAGTCAAACTTAATTTAAAGTTAGAATTAATTATGTTTAAAGCTTAGAATTAAAATAGTTTATTTGATTAGTTCTCCTTTATTAATTTTTAAATTATTTTCAATACTTTGTGTATTAATTTCAATAAATATGTGTATATATTTTTAAATAGAATTCATTTTTCAAGGTTTTTTTTAGCATTATGATTTAATGATATGATCATCTTACATGATGCATTCAAACTTATTCAAAATTGTTAACTATATCATTCCTTGAATCAGTTTTAGAAAAATGGTTGTAATGATAAGGATCCCAATTACAATATAAGCATTAACATAACCAAAGTATTTGAATTTTATAAAGGCACAATTGGATCAGTATCAAATAGTGCCTAAGACAAACATGATATTATATGTTATTTTGGTGAACAATATGATACAAGGTCTTAATTTTTATGGTGAAAAATGGATAGATAACATTTAATCTCTATAAATGTATACTATAATATTAACATTTAATTTTAAAGTTGTGGTATTGAATGTATGAATTTGTGATATTATTATGTATTGACATATGTTAATTTTTGTACTCAATCATGGTATTCTCACATTAACCAGGATGAAGATTGCACTTACACGCTCACGAACATGGTTGTGATATTAACTATATTTACTTGTGTATGATTAACCATAGAACCATATGATTTCTCGTATTTTATGTCATATTACTGACCATATAACTGCGTTAATGGTTGTGTTAGGCTTTGAAATATAGTTTCAAACAAGAGTGATTTTACATGTGCTTATTTCATAAAATTTCCTTTTGTCTTTTTTCATTCAAAATTTAAATTTGAATATGTTTAAATGATTTTTGACTTCACTAAATGGAAAGAACATTTTTTTTCTTTTGATTCATTTTAGTTTTCTTGCATTTATCCTTTGAAAATATTTTATAAATTGCCTTCTAAGTCCAACCTATCTTAGCGTCAATTTTAGTGATCTTTAATGTTATACCTTTCTTATGCCTTCCACTCTCAAGTTCCCAACAAAGACCATTGACTTTTTACTATATATTCTAGGAAATAAAAAATATCCAGCCATTTGTAATTGAAATTCCTAATTTGAAGAAAGAGTAGGAAGTATTTTGGTATATTCCTTATAAATAATTCATTATAAGGAATATACCCAAAAATTTATTGCTTATTCTCTAAGATCTTATGCTTCTTATTATTTCAAAATAGTATTTTTCAGGAAATATACACTTTGCCTTTTCTTGTGCTTTTATGTGTTTATATTACTAATTATTTTTTAAATATAAGGCATAATTTTATTACTTGATCAACCTTAGTGTTTGGAGACTTATTAGGAATTCTTGTGCTAGTAATACATCAAAGGCAGATTTTAAGAAAATAGAAACTCGATGTCTAATTGGGAGAATAAAAAATACAATGAGGGAGGGAGAAGAGAAGGCAATATAGTAATGCCCATATAAATACTGAGGCAAATAGTCCAATGGAAAAAATTATTTCCAATAAAGAGGAGTCTTCTAGATTAAAAATTACAAATTTAGAAACTGATACACATTCAAATATATGAAATATAAAAAAATTAAATGACATTAACTAGAACAATTATAAAAAAGAAACAAAGAGGAACAAGATAACAAAAAATCAATGGACACCAATTTAGAAGAGTTAGAAATACCAACTAGGAAGAAGAAGAGAAGAAGAATAATAAACAATTACAACGTGAGCAATTTTGATATAGTATAGAAGAGGAAGAAGAAAAGAAGAGTTAAAAAACTAGATTTATGTCATGATATAAATGTTGGAATGAAATTAATAGTTGAGTTATGAAGGGTTTAACTAACTTTATCAGTTAAAAAGAAGTTGTTTACACTTAATGTCGATGACTTTTTTTCTAATATTATTGCATATTCTCTAGAGTATTAGGATAACATAGTTGTCTCAAAAAAATTAGGTGAACAACAATATATGGTTCCAATGTGATTTCCAAATTTTTTATACTAGAATTGAATTTTTCTTCCTCAATTTTCAAAAGACCTTTCTATAATGATTCCATCCTTTTTTTAGAAACATAATATCGATATATGATCATCAAGAATAAAGTAATAATGGTTTTATATAGATTTTCCATATAAGAAGAAATGTTATGATTATTGTAGTACTCTTTTATATCTTATATCTATTAACCTTAAATATTTGTCCCTTGGATACAGGAAAAAACTTAATTTATTGATTGATTTTATCTTTGGATAATTAAAATAAAATTTATAATTTTGTTAGATATAATTACAAAGCTAGAAGTAGCCTTTTTATAATTATATCTTTGGAATATGAAATATATTATTTTCAATTATGTGTTATCCCACTGAAGGTTAGTATCAAATCAGTGAACATTCTTATAGAATTTAATTCATACATCAACTAAATATTTGAGTAATTGTCCACATCTTTTGAAGTGAACTATGGACTCTTAATTGATACTAATGTAAGTTTTTTCAATTCTTGATTATTCAAACATTAAAGAAATAAATCATACATGAATCATGAATCATGAATCACATATAAATCATTCGTGCCCATTTAGATCTTGAATACAATAATAACCACATAAATGAAGTGAATAAATCACTTATCTTGAGCGAAATTCTTCATGATATAGAGAAGCAAACTTTTACTGATTAAGAACTAGTTTCTCTCTCTTGACCCTCTTTCTGTACAATAGCTTGATGGATAGCTCAATGCACAAATACCTACTCTTCCTGTATTTGTGTTTTTTTTGTATGTCATTAAGGTAAAGAGAAGACTAGGTTATATACACTTCTTTATTGACATGAAATCTTGTACATCCATTAAGTACAAAATTAACAGTTAAGATTTAATATACTATTAAACTAAGAAAACCCTAAACCAAGTTTAGTATAGGCTTATAGAAAATTTGGGCCACAACATTAGGCTATATTTCTTACATTCTCCCACTTGTTCGGATGTTTCATCATTACATTTAATAGTATAACATAAGGCTAAATTAAATCTTATAAACCATTAACATCATAAGCACCTCAATACAACAAATCATATAATGTGGGTTATACCGGTTATACACAGTATAGTCGTATACTCCCTTCCATATACCACTACATTAAGTACTTATTATGTTTAGGTTCATAAGTTGTATATAAACAACATACAGTCTATATACTTGTTATGAAAGTACATACAAATTTCTTATTCAAACAATCATGTATACATAAACATAATGAATAAGAAATATAAAATTCAGAAACATATTATTATTGAGTTCAAGAGTGCTAAAACACCATCAAAATCATTATTATTGTAGCGCCCTCTTATCGCAGGGTACACACCGGGATGTCCGTAGATCATTCCGATACATATCCTACGATAAGGGTGAGCTACGAACAATCACTACCGTACTTCACATGGCATCATAATAATAAAACATCAGTATAAAAACACGAACTTTTTGAAACCATAATTTTTTTCCTCATTTCACTTCATCAAAATCAGGAATTTATACATCTGTCATCGTTTACTGTCAGTACATCAATTCTAAAAACCCAGTACAATATGCTACATGAAAGAGGAAAAATACATCACATCTATCTAGGTCATCCCAAAAGTCCCAGCTGATCGACCTGTAAGCCATGACTTCTCTTGCCAACACGATCTACACGACAGGAAAAGTCCCTCTGGAGCTAGGAGTCTACTCTCGATCCTAAAAAATATGTTGCAATTTTGGGTGAGTTTGCGAACTCAGTGAGGTAACCATCATCGATGATTCACTCAATTCATGCAATAATCAAGCATATCACAGTTATTTCAAAATTTCACACACATCAGTATCATATTTCATTTTCACACAAGCCTAAGGCATTTTTTCCTTTCACTCAATCAAAGAGATTAAATCAAATGCATATGAAATGCGCATGTGACACTTTTCCAATTTATTTTGTTGTTATGACCGAGCGCCTGGACTGTCCCAATATGGGCACATTAATCGTTGAGCCTGAGGCTCTGAATCACTATGAAGCTCGAGGTTCGAATACAATTGTTGAGTTTGTAACTCTCGGTGGCTGCTCCGGTCACAACTGTCATTATCTAATCATGCATTCATGCATGGAATGCACATGTCACAATTAAACAGTATGTACAACACAATCAATACATGTGTCACAATTTATCACATCTCAAGCAAGTAGTTCACAAATTCACATACAAGTAGCACTTCTA